>JAGDQP010045739.1:0-15509 GCA_022664845.1 Lepisma saccharinum
GGCGAATCGTGAAGGGCCGAAGTTCAAAGTTACTAGACTGGCCCATATAAAAATAAAGTTTAGCAAAGTTTACCATTATAAACTAAACAAAAGAATGTAAACATAAGCTCTTTTTAGTATGAGAATTTTAGAATATATCTAGGTTTCGCTATCAAGCAAGTCCTTAAATGGTAATATGATTATTATCATATTTAAGATATATTTCAAAATGAAACCATCACATTCCATTGGCATCCGTGCTCACAAAAATTATAATGAAAGTTGGATTTTTCTGTTTCTATAATAGAAGATATAAAGAGTGAAAAATTATTACTAGTATAATAATACAGGAGTGATTGTTAAGAGGAAATGCAATAAGCATGTGTCAGTAAGCTTGTATCAAAGAGAAAATGTATAAGAATGCCAAAGTAGGGAAGGAAAACATGTAAGTAAGTACGAAAGCGAATCTACTTCATTTGCTAAGTGTAAAAATTGAGGAAGAAATACCATATTGCAGAGAAAATGAGTAAAATAAAAATCCAGATCAAAGCAAATGTTTCAATGAAGAATATAAACAATAAGATACATGAGAATTTAACAGTACATCTGATAGTAAGAGACCCTTTTTCTGTCCAGATCTACTACAGGGACTGGGCGTGCTCAGTGAGTTTCGGGCAAAGAAGGGAATTGCAGAGGAGAAATTTCACTCAGGTAAAACAAAAATAAACAGAAACAAAGACACATTTCACATGAACATGTCATAACAAAGTTAGTTAGTAGCTCGGATTATTAACAGAGGTAATCCATTTACGAATGCACGAAAAAGAATCTCACTTAAATTCTGTCTCTTTGTCTCTGTCTCACACAGGTCACGCAATGATGGCACAGTGCAAAGAAGGCAGAGATGACTGGATAAAAGAAGCATTAATCTGCCGAGAAACATGAATATACTACTTAATATTAAATAGTACGTATTATTCCCAGAGTTATATAGTAATGGGATGTATTGTTCTAGGTTTCCACGTGGGTAAAATAGGTAATAAGTACAAGAATAGATATTTTCTTTGATCATTAGTTTTCAACACTTTTCACAATATATAAAAAAGATACAAAGATATTGTAAAGGACAGTGCAGTGATGCACGAATGGAGTTGGGTTGAATCTCTGAGAAGCAGGACGATTAGTATTGTTCTGAGTTTTTCATTAAGTAAGTTTGTCATATGTTTTAATGCTAAATATAGATGTAAGTTGTGGTCTGTTTCAGCAAGGACTGTAAGTAATTGTTATACGATATTAGTGAGGACTAGGTGATGTTGAGTCATATACACTAATATTTGTATTGGAAAATTTACGACCGATGGTCTAGTGATAAAAACTATACCTACGAAGTGTTGCTTGATCATTTACTATCTTAGTTGCCGTAGTTAAAGATATATTTTATGTTCCCTTTTTCTCTCTGAATTGAATCAACCGCTATTCCTCATTAGATATAACAGTTGTATATTGGGGATACAAGTTTTGCAGGAGCATGGTTATTATTAAAGCTAGAATTTTCCCTATTTTGTTCCTGGGAAAGGAATTGTAGGTTTTTAATGGATATGTTCTGATCATGTCTAATACATACGAATTACCAAGTTTTATAGCGCCTATAAATGCCTATTTTGGGATAAAGACGTATTTTGTGCTTATTTTAAGATTTGTTTTCCAAAGTCCTGAAAAATACGCAAGTCTACTAGTTTTTAGCGGTCAAGAATGGTTGAGTTTGTTTTCTTAGACATGAAAATTCCAGTGACCGGATTCCAATTGTGGGATGACTTGCTTTATGTTGCCTTAGAGAAGAGGTCGCGATACAAAGTTTAGAAAAATGTTTATTTTTATTTACGAGTGCCGGAGATCTATAAAGAGAATTTGATCCTCTATTTCAACAGGTGCATTTTCGAGACAACGAACTAGTTTCTTCAGAACTGACAACTGCGTTGCCAAGTGTCATATCTTCGCTGAATATCATAAATTGAGCGAACAGGTAAAATTGCCTTAGACGATTTTTGAAGGGGAAATGATGTATTGATCTGTATAGATATTGCAACAAGTAAATGAGTCATTCTTCAGTATGCGATTGGAGAGAAAAACAGATTTGTCAAAACAGAAAACGTGTTCTGATTATTAAAAGCAAGGAGAGGTGGAGAAATATGATTTTAAAAGAAGTATTCGATGATACCTGTCAGTTTCCTTAACTCAAGAGCACATCATTCCACCGAGGAAACTAGTGAACGTTGGTCGCTGGAAAGAAGATGCAGGAATACTGAAGGAAAAAAATACTCGATGTGCCTATTGAGATAAGGGATAAAAGACAGTTCCAACTTCACCACAGATGACAAGGTGATATTTTGTCAGCTTTCTGCGAAAGAGGTAACTGCTTTGCTATTTTTATTTCGTATGTTTTGTACTAATAAAAATTCACACAGATTTCAACGTATTCCACGACCCAATTGTACATTGTTTGGTATATTTTAATATTTTTCTGAATTTTAATTTTAATTATGGTCTCTAGGCATCTAAGGCTCAGGCCGGAATAAGAGAGGGAAATGGATTCGGGAAAGTGTTGGCCAGGGCCTATGTTGAAGGTGCCATCCCGGCATTTTCCTGGTGTGACTGAGGGAAAACCCTGGAAAATCTCAATCACGATGGTCGCCCGCTGGGATCGAACCCACTTATTTATTTTTCTGGCATCGGAAAAGAACAAATGAATTGATATTTAGGGCCATAGACTATATACTTGGAAAGTGATTGAAGGCTTGTAGGACACGAATAGATAAAATAGTGTTTCTTTCAGAGGTGTTCCCGGTGGTATTACTCTTACAGACTGAATCACCCTAATTTTAAAACAACAAATACTGGAACAACAAGGGTTCATTCCTTGTTCTACTAGAATTACAACCTGCATAAAGCGAGCAAGAAACTTTTTAAATTTACAATTGCAAAATTTTAGCCTATGTCACTCATCATAATAAAAGTTTCCTTTGAGGTATTGTACGTATTTAAGTCGACCAGGCAGCCGTGTCTGAGATGTTAGGCCTGCAACCTTAAGGTCGCGGGTTCGAATCCCGTGAGGGGCATTGATGTTTCTGGAATTAAACTAACAATGCTTTAACAATATAATCGCGACGGTTCGAATTCAAGAGTTGCTAGAATGGTTCATACAAAATAAAATGTATGTATCAATTCAAGGATTTGTCTCTGAAACTGCTATATTTTGCAAAAGTGACTAGTGATTCTGCAGAAAACAAAGACCTGTTTGCGGGATCATAAGTGAGTGTAATGCTTTCTCGAAAGAACAGGACTTGTAAAGCGCGACTTATGCCACAAATATGCACTGTACCTTTGTATATGTGTATATATCGACAGCCCCGCTGCTTAGTGGTTACCGTCGCTGACTTCTAATCCTGGGGTCTCGAGTTCCATTCCTGGCTCCGCCAAGGGATATTTTACAAAGCGAGAACGGTGCCCACCCAGCATCGTGATGGAATTGAAGAGCTGTGTGAATAAAATACAGTGGCGATCACAGTTGAGAACTTCGGCTCTCCTCTCCCAACGCGTCTGGTCAGCATGGCAATAGTAGACCAACTCATCCCTCCGGGAGAGGCCTCATCCAGTAGAAGATTGAAAGGTGCAGTCAAATGAAAAGGTCCATTTCCATGTACAGATTTTATTGCTGGATAGAACTATATATAATGACTACTGCTGTTGAGGCACTTATAACACCTTGACACGAGATGATGAATGTCCTGGAAGATGAGTATAGAACCACTCTCTCACAGCTTGCTACACTTCTTCATCCGATCCATAGTGATGCCCCAGGAGGTGTTTCTTGAGTGGCCCAAACACGTGGAAATCACAGGGATTCAAGTCAGGACTATACGCGGGGTGGTCTAGCACTTCCCACTTCCACGATGCCAAAAGATCCTGTGTTTGTTTGGCAACATGAATCCGGGCATTGTAGTGCAATAAAATGATTCCCTTTGGGAGGTTACCCCGGCGTTTATTCTTAATTGCTAGCCGCAGCCGACGGAACATTGATAAGTAAACAACCTCTGCTAACGTGCCACCCTACGCCCGTGCGCAACAAATGTAACGTTATGGCCTACATATATGTGGATATCGACCGCAAACAGGACTAACATCTACCTCAACACGGTGTTCGGATATTTGCAATTGGACCTTTTCATTTGACTGAACCTTATAGATATGTATATGTGGGTGAGATAAAGACAGAGAGAGAGAGAGAGAGAAAGAGAGAGAGAGAGAAAGAAGGAAAATATTAGTTTGGTAAATAAACAAATAAATACAGTGGTTGCATGATTGTGGGACGTAAATCATGATTTTTATATTGCACGTCCGCAAGAGAAGTGTCAACTCAATTTTTTTTATTTATGAAAAGTGTTACAGAACCATTCTTCTTTGACAAAAAAGGCACAAGTATATCTACATTAGCAGTGTTTCTTTTAGAGGAGTGACTTGGGGTATTAACCCCTTAACTGAGTCAATCACTCCTCCAATTAAAACTAATAAAATTGTGGCAACAAGGGCTCATTCATTGTTCTACTAGAGTTATAACCTGTTTAGTGAAGCGAACAAAAACTTAAAAGAAATTTAAAATTGCTTTATTTTAGGAACTGTAACAAGAAGTAAAAATTTTCATTGTGAAACGTATTTAAGATTTAATTTCTGAAACTGCAACATTATGCAGAAGTGACTAGAGATACTAGTACAGTGAGTAGTACAGAGAATAACTACAGGTATTTAAGTTTGCGCGATAAATCGAATTTCCATTCAAATATCGATTCTAACAAGTACATCCCATCTTAGTTGTTGATTCGTAATTAACAAAATATTACCGCATAACTGTCGACTGATGTATTGTGTGCATAGTATTACATTTAGAAACACAACCTAGCGACCGTGGCTCAGTGGTATAGTGTTTCCTTGGATTTCGTGAGGTCGTACGTTCAAACCCAGCGGCCGACCATCCTGACTGAGGTTTTTCCTGTCACTTACACTCAACTAGACCTTGGACAATATATTCCCGTATACTTTGCCCTCCTATATCCCGACCTGAGCCTTAGATGCCTAAAAACCATAAGAAAAATTCGATTCAATTCAATTCAATATAGAAACACAAGATTCATGAATTGGAGGGTGGACCCACCCAAAAGTGGTGGGTTGACCCCAGCATTTCCTCAAAAATAGGAGCCCACCTTGAATTTAATCCCTGTTTAAAGCATGAAATAAAATGTAAATCTCGTTTATCCGGAATTTCATTTATACTGAACGTGTTAAGTTCAAGGGCGTAACTACTATGGCGCAAAACCCCGCAATGCAGGATGCCCTACCCTTTCAACGGGGCCCTTCACCTTAGCCTCTCAATTAGCCGAATCGACCTCCGGGCTTCGATATTCTCTTGCGGGGGGAAGAATAAAATGTAGTTGAGCCTCTGGTTCGGTCCCATCAAGTCAGGATAAATGATATTTTAGTTTATGGTAAATTAATGAATAGATGTGATGGTTGCATAAATGGGAGACGTAATGCATGATTTTTCATATATACCTGTTAGTAGATATGCAAACGTGTTACTGCTAGACCTCGAGGTTCAAGCAAATATTCTCAGACCGGAGGACTTCATTCACTTTGATAACTTGGGAAATACATATTGACAAATTGCCATTTTTGTCATACCATGTTTTGACTCATTGTTGCCGCAATAAATAAATAATAATTGATTGAAACACTGTATTTTAGTCATTTTCCATTTATGTTTCCCCAGTTCGTTCAAAGCAAAGTTGTTTAGCAGAGTACATTAGCAGTAATTGTATATGTTTATTGAATTTTATTTATGACCTTTAGGCATTAGTCTAAGGCCAGGATAAGAGAGGGGAAAAGACTCGGGAAGTTGCGGCCAGGGCATATGTTGAAGGTGGCATCCCGGTGTGACTGAGGAAAAACCTAAAACAACCTCTGTCAGAATGGTCGGTCGCTGAGATCGAACCTACAACCTCCTGAATGCTACGCCAAAGTGTTCAAATTACGATCAAAGTTGAGAAATGATACAAAAAGTGAAAAATATTTGATACGTTTGACAATTGCGTAATATGCTTTTAAAGTGTTCAAAAATGCCCATTTAGAGTATTCAATAAAGACATGTATGGAAATACAGAACTTTCATTTCGTTGCGTTTTCTGTTCAACCTATAGAAATATCGTAACAGGTGATTGACTATATAAACTTAATACACACCAAGTTCAAAGAATGGATTTCCTCTCGATTTCAACGTAGAATTTCATATTTCGAAAGCAAAAAGATATACCTCTCTTTAAGAGCGAATTTTCATCGGAGAAAAGATGAAAAGTTTCAATTCGACAAGAGATGTGATCTTTGGTCGTTCTTTTCGATGGCAACATAGGCATTCTTTCTTTAGATCAAATTTCCATTTATTCAAGTAAAATTGTTATCTGTTGAACTTGAAAACGACGAAATAAAATGTTGAAAATTTAAAGAAAGTGGAGGGAAATATTTATTAATCAGTAGTTATGAAAACTAATTTTCTTAGGAATGAAAAAGAGTAAAAATACTTTACATCAGTGAGATTTATAATTGCTACCTTACAGCCAGCGAACCAACGCCCTATAACCTAGACTAGACGGCCTACTGATAGAGAACGCCATCCAAAGGACATTTTGCGTCTCGTCAGGTACTTGAGAACAATGTGTAAAGTTTTCTTGTTTATGTCTTATTCCTGACGTTTTTTGCTATGTGTTTGTTACTGTGAAAAGTTATGAAGTCTTCTATTGACAGTATAACTAAGTTTCCAATTTGGTTACATATACGCGACTCAGCCTCTGTAGAACTTTTAAATTAAATAAACAAGCACCATCACAGTTAAAAGTACACGTTAAAAAGAGAAGAATTTGGAATAATTTTTTGACCTTACTCTAAGAGTAGATGGGAGCAAAATAACAACCAGTATATTTGAGAAGGTGGCAACAATGTCACATCTGTACTTAGTGAAATACAGAAAGGAAACACTTGGATTGTTTTTGTAAGATCCAATAAGATAAGTTTAAATGAAATTGTTTGAGAATAGAACTGAACATACTCTTCCGAGTATGGACTGCAAAATGAATACCACTGTAACATGTTGGGAAGGTGATGAGAACGAGAAATAAACTTAATTAATGCTGACAGAGAAAAGACACAAAATACACGAACCCGCAACTTCGTGGATCACGTCCCAGCGTCCTAGTTCACAGGACAATCGATCTCGGCAAAGAATGTTCTTGAGTATGGTGAAAAGCTAAAGTGGAAAGTGACGGAATAGAAAACTACTATGCAATTATAACATTTTCGTAAGGTTCCGTAAAGGAATGTCAACTTGAATTGTGGTGTAATTTCAGGATTGTACATTTACACTTGAGTTGAATAATAAGTTTACTTATCCTCTTGTATGCAATTTTAAGCGGCTTATAAAATAGTTTAAAGAATGCTTTGAGAGAGAAAAATTGGTAATATTTTTACTGCCTAGCCTGCTTACCAGTGGTCATGTTTATAAGTACTCTATTAAATCCCTTCACCATTTTTCTCTTTATCAGAAGTTTCTGCTTAGTAGTTGTATGCTCAAACACGCACAGAGATAACTTTATTTCTAACGTATATTTTTTTTCTTTTAGACACTTTTTCAGTTTCTCGGTGCGAAATTCCCAAGCACAGAAAAATCTTGTGCCGAGCACGAAATCTCCAAAGCGAAAGAATGGATCACAGGTTGCACGCAAGGTGTCTTCGGAGCTTTAAGCCGAGAGGAAATGAGAGACGTTTTGTGTATTTGACAGACAAAAGAAATAACGTTCGTGAAACTAACTTATCTTTTAGAGCAGAATATAATAACGGACATAAACACTCAACGTGAAATAGAAAATTTCCAAAGACAAAACTTCCGATTACATAAACAAAGAAATATTCGTTTCTAATAGAGTGATCAATTGACCTAACCAGGATATAATAAACTCTTTATACAGGGTGTTGTGAAAGAACACCGACGAAACCACCTCACGAAATTCCTGACATGCTAGTACAGAAACGTTTAGACCATCGAGGGTGCATAAATGCTTCATTTCTGCACAATAGGCTCCCGAATTGTGTAGGAAAATCAGTTTTAGAGCTGAATATTTGCGATATCATTAACAGTAGAACCGAAGCGGCATGGTAACCTTCAAAGACTTCAAATATGTTTTATAAACAAATATTTTGAAATTATGCAACGGGTTCGCAAGGGATTTCCACAGGAAATAGAGGATTCTCTGAAATCCTATGAAGTAAAGTTAAGTCGAAATAAACATGAATGGTACTGCCTTTCATTACATAACAATAATTCGCTTGTGACAATCCATATCTCAAACAGATTTTCTTCACACGCCATTGTTCTCAGAAAATTGTATGACTATAATACAAACAGTACATTATATACATTTCAACGACCATTTAGTGTATTTATTATCAGTGAAAGAGACCGTAAATGCTCGGTTACATGTCAGTGATTACGTTTATCATCTGTACTCATACGTAAAGTCGTCTTATTTGGGATTATTTCGGCTCATATTTACTCCAGAGAGTGCCTCGAATTCCTCTACGCCATTTCAGGATTCCTTGCGCATCCATTGTAAGATTTTCGACATACAATTTTGGGTACGGTGGAATTCAAAACTCCTAGTATGGAATTGAAAATATCAACATTTGGAGCTCATTTTCCCACGCTTTTGGCAGTCTATTGCTCCGAAACGAATCATTTGTTCATCTTCGATGGTCTATACTTTTTATATTTTTTATGTCTGGAATCTTGTGGGGTGCTTTTGTTGGTGTTTATTTCCAACATCCTGTAGAACCGACCTGACTAACAACCTTATCTAGCAGATAAAGTGAAATTACGATAAATTATTTAAACACTGTAATAATAAGAAGACAATTAAAGGAAATAGGGGAACATAAAAATGTATACTGGAATATTACCACGATTTCCATTCACCAGGACCATTACCATCTCAAATTGTCAAATCAGCATAGCACGAATATGTGACCCTTTTCCCATCATTCATCGGCAGCGATTACATCAGTTGTGTTGAAAGTTGTATAACTCATCAGAAAAGAAGATTCTATTTTTGTTACTTGCCGAAGTAAAATGTCAAGGGTTCGTGAAAGAACCGAACAAAATTACAAAATAATTAAAGGAAAAAGTGTTAATTTTTATGGTCGAAAAGATTAAACACTGCACGAAAAAAGCAACAACAAAGAAAATGTATTTTATCAAAGTTTATTGGAAGGGAACATATATCTGAATATGTAAACAATATTATATCAACAACTACAATGGACAAATAGATTGCAAAATTTATAATTTCTTTCCTGAAAGAGACGTGTAAATGTATATAGCCTCCTAACAATTGTTTGTAATGAGACAACCAAAGAAATTTGGAATTAAGACACAGTTTCCTTGAAGTCCCCCATTTAAACCCCTTGAAAGAAGTGAAGATGACGACACGCTTTCTTATAGACAATTTCTAAGTGCTCACTCACTTATACCAGGACGCACTTCCACCACCGATTGTGTTCGATATGACGACCAGCACTCTTGGCGATTGCCCAACAGCACAGCCTCTACTGGAGAAGACATAGTTGGAAGTGAACAAGGGGTGTTTCTGTTGGGTCGCTTTCCAGAGGACGAAAACCGTGCACACCTTACGAGAAGAAAGGCGGTGTTTGAATACCCACATGCAAAGTAGTCCTTTGGGCTGGCATCGGAACTCTTCACTGCGATGTCAGAGAAGGGACTAGCACGAATCCCGATCCTAGCTTCCATCCGTCTCTAGAATCCCAGCAATGATTTAGCTGTGTGACTGGACGTTTTGTCCTGATGAAGTTCCACGCGGTTGCTATCCGCTCCATACATTGAGAGGATTCCATTGTAGTTATTATCCGTCAAAACATGTTCATGATAATACGCAGCATTAATTTTCATATTGTTGGCAACGCGACGTAGTTTTAATTTTCCCCTGTAACAAAAGGATGCCACAACCATGAAACCGCGTGGATAACTTTTGGTTCATTGAGGAACACGATTGATGGTTCAATGGGACACACGGAACCGCGTGGCCATAGCACGGTAAATTCTCCAACACTGTCAATGTCTTAATGACCCGCAACAGCGGTGGTGTCAGGTTCGCTGGGCTCCGTTTCGGATCTGCCTTCGTTAGTGATACTCAGTTCGGGGCGGTCGTGTTGCATATCGTCCCACTAGTAAAGTCTAGAGTACAACAGAAAATATGTGTTCGTGGCATTGTTTAACTATCCTGGATCAACTGAAGTTGAGATCGAAAAGTTCTACAATGTAACCTTCAATTGATTTTTGGTACCATTACACTTCAGAAAACGTTACTACTCGCCTATTGACACAACATACACTACTGCATCTGTGGTAAGAATTTCACGTTTGTGCGCTGCGCCTGCACCGTACCGTGACCTTTCAAACCTGTCTTTAAGGAAGCATATCAGCCTGTGTACATTTCAAGCTCTTGAACTTATGAAAATCTTGCAGATGTCTGTTCTAGCACTCTTAAACCAAGGGAGATGTATAAAAAAAATATAAGGTAAGCACGAAAGTTCTGTCGCTTTTTCACCCACCACCTTCGAACATCGATACGTCACCTAAGACGTACCTGGAAGATCAAAAATTGTCCTCATCAGCACAGACGACCTTCCGTCAACGTTTTGGAAGGCCGTGGATTCCATCGCGTAAGAACTTGGTGGGCCGTGAAGCGAAGAAGGTATCAAGTGCATTTTGCACTTCTACTAGGGATTTGAACTGACGTCATCTAAGGTGATTATCCAAGGAATGGAACAGGTGAAAATCGTACGGTGCAATGTCCGGGGAGTATGGCGGATGCAATAGTGCTTCCCATCCAAGGCGTAGAATGGTGTCCCGGGTCATCCTAGCCACGTAGGGCTTAATGTTGTCCTGTAACAGACCCCTTTGCGATTCAGAAGTTCTGGGTCCAGAGTTTTGAGTTTGTCTTGAACACGGCTCAACTGCTGACAGTAAGTACACAGTTGCATTGTTGCTCTGACCAGCTGGTAGCAGTTCCCGATGCACGATGCCGCGAGCAGTCCACCAAACACACAGGAGGAACTTCGTCTGGTGCAGTGCTGTTTTCCGCTGTTTTGGAACCGGTTCATGGGATGCTAACCAATGATGACGGCGCCGTGGAGCTTTTTCAGGACCCACGTCTCATCACATGTCAACACCCTGTCCAGAAATGGCTCCTTCCTCAGACGAGACAGCAACGAAACACAGGTGTCAGCTCGCGTTGCCTTCTGGCCCGGAGTAAAATCATGTGGGTCCCATCGACCCAACTTGTAGTGCTTCCCTAGTTGATGAAGGTGCTGCCGAATGGTTTCTCCACTCACACTGAATTGTAGTCCCAGTTCCTCACATGTCTGGCCAATGTTCGCCTCAATTGCTGCCTGAAGATCTTCATTTGGTACCTGTTTTGGTCTTCCTGCACGTGGTGCGTCTTCGAGTGTTTCGTCACCGTCCTTAAACTTGGTAGACCACCGCTGCACTGTCCGCGTAGTCACGACACCCTCACCAAAGGCCTGGCATATCTCCCGCCCCGCTGCAGCTGCGTTTGACCCCAGTTTGAACTCGTACAGCATACACGCCCTTATGACGCTCTGTGGAGGTCCCATGTTCACTCTGTCCTTCCGCACGTTCACGATGTAACTGAACTGCCACAACCAGGTAGTATGTTGGCTATACCCACACCAACAACTGACCTTCGCCTGATCTCCATTTGCATTTAACTCACGGTGTGAGGGCCAATTGAACACAGACCTCCACAAAAAGCGACAAAACTTTCTTGGTTCCCTTTATAGGTCTAGTCTAGTAGCCAAATTAATGTGTCATCGTGATCTACACAACATGCAGGTTGAACGTGAATCCTATGCATGCCATCTTATCACAATTGGGAAATTTGATTTGTAGGACAA
This sequence comes from Lepisma saccharinum, assembly GCA_022664845.1. NCBI lineage: Eukaryota > Metazoa > Arthropoda > Insecta > Zygentoma > Lepismatidae > Lepisma > Lepisma saccharinum. Next base: position 12,067 of record JAGDQP010045739.1, read on the forward strand.
TGTTGGCAATTGAGGTTCCTTTGCAATATGGTTTTTACAAACGTGTCTGAAAATATAAAACTTCACGGAATATTGAGACTGCTATCATGAAGTGTGGACTTAGAAAATAGTGAGACCGTTTAAAGTGTTTCTGGAGACAGCAGTGACATTTTATAATAGTGGTTCGCGTTGAAGGCAGCAAACGACGGAGTTCAACGAGGGAATGTACAGATCTACAAAATATAACTTTTCAGAGCTGTTTCGCTTATACTTTTCATTTTCATGAATTGCTTAATCTTTTAATTCATTTTACTATGTTTGAATAGGACATGGAATGGAGGAAATAAGAGAAAATTTAAAATATAAATGAGTTTAAATTTGATGATAATTAAAATATCTGTAATTATTTTTCAAATTAATCATCAATTTTGTGATGCACTGCGTAAGCAGAATAAACATACTTCCTTAGTTATTATACATAGCACCTTCAGTTTCCTCTACATCGCTACGATAAATATTTGAAACATGTGTAAAATTACTTACGAGGGTTCGTCACCATTGCACTTACCTAAATAAATATCATTCACATCTGGTTGAAGATGCAAGCGAAGAATGGCAATAATGTCTTCAAATAATATCAGATATCCAGATACAGAGTTTCATATCAGTAATTTTAAAATGTACAATGAATGCTTCGATTGATAGCAGCCAAAACTTAATGAAAAAAAAGAGATTTTCGAGTTGTCACCTTTACCAGTGGTGACATAATATTGGTTTCCTCCTCTCTTTTGAACGCCGATAGGCCTGCGTGATCTTGAGATCATATTCCAGTAGTAAACTTTAGTTAATACTATGCCATTTAGAAAGTACACAAAAGGTGCCATCCTTGCACAGGACTGTTCAAAGACGGACGGCTACTTTGCACATAAATTATACATTTTTTTTATTCTTTCAGGAAACTAATGCTTTAACAGTTTAAAAAAATAAATAATTCTTCTTCAAAACCTATCATCAGATTCACGTAGCACACTTTGTCCTCCATTGCTGGCAGGAAATTCGTGAATATATTTTGTAATCTAGCGGAAGAATACAAAATACATTATACAAGGCCATTCATTCATTTTGTGCTTTTGTCGGTATTCGTGGTGAAGCCTTTGTGAAAACAAGTCGAACATGTGAAATATCATGCCACCAAAACTCTCTATCGAAAAGAGCAAAGGAAAGTTTCGAATACAGACTGTGAGGGAGTTCTATAATTTTCCTGTTTGGAAACCAACAATCCAACAAATCTGGCCATGACGCATTTGGTGTTTATTAAAAGTTTTTTTTTTTTTTTTTTACAAATATTAAAGAGGTATGTGAAAAATTTAAATAAATAAACATATAATTAATTGTATTAACAAATGGTTGTTATTTCAAACGAAATGCACGTTATCTAGATTCTTAGCAACATGCATTAGTGCAAATTTTACATCTAAAGTTTCAAAGCGCCATTGAAAACAATTATTATTTAAGCTACTCAAGAAATTTACCCTTGTACTCGCACAATTCCAGCATGTACTCACAATTTTTCAAACTTTCCAATGACGAAATTTAAACACCTTTTTGTTTTTACGAAATGCTACTGTCCCTGGTGATAACTGAAACATTACTGTCGCGCTGTAAACGGATCTAGTAGACAGTATCTTTCATGCTATATCTCCTCACATACTTGTCATTTCACAAATTGTCGTTAAGGGGTGACCATCTTTGAAGAAGTGACTGTAATATTAAATCATGTTGGCACATAGGCTCGAACGACTTAGATGAGGATAGTCATTAAATTGTGTCATGTTTTTAATTTCCGTTAAGAAACAGAATGTACGGATTGTACGGCTGGTAGTTATAAACCAGTGCCTTTGTTATACTCTTTTTTTGTGAAAATCTTCCAGACATAGCGTGTTAGCAAACTCCACACATCTGCTTCTAAACAGTACTGAGATCGTGACAGCTCGTTGTATTAATCTGGTGGAAGAGTAACGAATATCTTGTGAAATTTTCCTCGTGATCTGTACAACACATTTTTATATTTTCTGACTAATGTGAGCTTGCTAAATGTGAATACAGAATGTGTCACCTTGTAACCACTGGGTAATTTGATTTGTGGATTATTGCTGCCAATTCGTGTTTACAAACATCCGTGAAAATATAGTATATTTCAAAGAAATATAGGGCTGCTGTCATGGAGTGTGAACTAAGAAAACACTGATTACATGTAAAGTGTTTCTGCCTACATCAGAGGCAGTTGATAATAGTGGTTCGCATATAAAGGCGGCGTTGGCAGGAGGACAAAAAGACAACACATAGATCTGCGCAATGGCATCCTTTTAGCGCTCTTTCGCTCAGACGTTTCGTAATTATGAATACTGAATGTTTTAATTCATTACTTTAGTAATTTATTTTTGAACAACAATTTAATAAGAAGAAATGAAGAAAACGAGAACACAAAATATAAATAAACTACAGTTTATGACAATTTTAGAACCTTATTGATTTTTTAACATTGTTTGTATGTTTTTTAGATGACCAGGAAAATACAGTCATTATTAATATTGTCTTCAGCTTCCTCTACAACCCTAGAATGAATGAACTGTGAAATGGGCATAAAACTATCTCCAAACTATCATTTCGACTGCACCCACCTAAACGCATAATACCTACGCATAATATCTACTAAACAATTGGTCGTTGTCCAGTTCTTGAGGTTAACAAAACTTCATTAAACTTTTAAATTTCTGAGCCTTACTATTGGACTTCCGACTGAAATGCATGATGGAAATTGCTACACACACACACTCCCAGTTTCTATAGAACTTTTTCCTTTCCCTTTTTCTTCTTCTTCTTCGTCTCTCTCTCTATTTGTGTGTAACTCCCCTGTTCTGGCGATTGAAGCTCGCTCTTCATTTCGCTCGGCATAGCTGTCCCAAAGCAAGTTTTAGTAACTAAATATGAATGAGAAAACGGATTATTCTCTCTGATCCTTTGGTATGTCTTGCTAGTCATACGATAATTGTAAAACAGAATCTAGTTTCATTTCTTATAATTACAAAATTATAAACATCCAGCTGTCTGCTCTGCTTTTGACGCAATAGTGCTCACGAAGCAGTAATGAGGAAGCAGTATATATACGGCGTTGAATTAAAAATAAATAAAATATTCATAAAGTAAAGAGGTACACTGCGTTTATCACACCGATTTCTTACTTCATACTTTGAAAGGTTTTAACATATTTGGAACATAAAAACAAAATGATTATTTTTTCAGATTTAAGTGCATATTTCAAAAGAAGTTTATCTACTTGAAAAGGTGATTTTATTTTCTCACATTTCGTGTATCATGTTGATTGTAGTATATTACTTTTCAAAAACTAAGTACATTTGAAATTGCTTAAAAATAATTGTTATTTCATAAGATCTTCTTTGAAG
>JAGDQP010045740.1:0-15508 GCA_022664845.1 Lepisma saccharinum
AGCTGAGACCTGTGAGAAGATGCCACACCCCCAATCCTCGAGAACACTCTCCAACTTAAAAATTGTCGTGGTCAAAAATCGATAGAAATCGTGCAAAATTCCACTTACAACCTAGCCTCCCTTTTGACTTTACACCCCTCCCAACTGAAAATACTGGCGGAATGCCTGAACTGAGGGCAAAAGGAACGAGCGTGAGGGTCGAAAGAAGTTTGGGGCTTCGCATTTGCAGACTATTACAACATTTAAACATAGACCCAAATATCTTCAGATTTAATTACGAAAACAACAGAAAAGGACAAATACGTTTAAAGTATTTGCATATGTCAACCTTATGATAACGTACTTCTTAAAATCTTTAAACGGAGAAAGCACTATTAACTAAATAAAAACAGAGAAGTTTAAAAAGACTATTGATAGAGGGTGAAACACTACAAACACTGGTTTCCTCTTGTGAAAATATTGTTTTAACCTTGATTAGGATAGATAGACTATCAAAACAAGGCATGGCATCACACACATTGTTATGCTGTGTGTTCCTTAATGTTTGCAGGAACCGTTGAGAGGTTATTACTTGCATCGAAAGAAGAAAGAAGTGCATTAGAAGAAATTTCGGTAAATTGATAGTTTCTCAGCTACATGCACTCAAATGTGGTTGAAACATCCTCAGAAATGACGTCATATCTAGACAAATGACGTAAGACGTGTCAGACTAGCATACCATAATCTAGGTTGTACCAAATAATCTGTATTTTAGCAAAGTTTAGCTTTGAAGACTGCTGATTAGATAACGGTTTCTCTTTGTCTAGTGCGCAATGAATGAGACAATGAAACTCTTACGCAGAGAATTTCCTTTATCCTCTGCGCTCCTTCAAGTGTAAGCTTTGCGCAAGTACTATCCCTTAAGGCGGCATCTCGAACGACATTGTTCGAATACCACCTCATTTCCCCATTTGGATATCACTACCCCCGAAACTACACATTTTTGTACATTTCTTCAAACTAACAAACATTCTTTTACATCGGTGTGAGCTAGTGATGTACTCTAAAAAAGAAGCTGGAAAATTTTAACGGCGAAAAAACAGGGATTTTTTTTCATAATTTTTCGTGCTACTTTAGAAAATACCGTATTTTTGTTTCTTCTTTACTATTTGGGGCCCCTGACATTGTTTGATGATAAAGGAAATAGTTAAAATGTTCTCTCTTGTTACAAATATACATTTAAAATATCTTTGTTGGGACTCCCTCTGCCAAAATTTACTTGCATTATGAAACTTTTCTCAACCCGAGCAAAGATATCTCTAACTAACTAACTAACTCTATGGCTTATGGAACTTGCAAGTTCATCGCCGCAGTAACAAACGTTCGCCATTGGATTCTATCCTGGGCAATATCAAGCCAGTTTTCATCACGAACGCCTACTTCTCGAAGATCTCTTCTAATATTGTCCTCCCGACGACGTCTCGGTCTTCCCAATGGCCTCCTTCCATCCGGCCTTACAACCAGGATAGAATATAATTTTCGTTTTTCCCCCATCCGAGCTACATGGCTGCCCACCTTAGTCGTCGCGATTTCATTATTTTTACGACATCTGGTGAATCGTACAGTTCGTGGAGTGGTTCATTATGCAGCTTCCTCCACTCTCCAGTCATCTCGTCCCGTTTCGGCCCGTACATCTTTCTCAAAATCTTATTTTCAAATACACGTAATTTATGTTCATCTGCTAGAGTCGTACTCCAACGTTCGCAACCGTAAAGTATTACTGGCAGATACCTTAAAGTCATAAATAAATTCAAACAACAGAACATTTCTCTCGTGTACAAGGGTGCTGATGAGATAAATTGCATCATATTATAATATGAAACATATGCATATTATATTGCATCGACAACATATAGAAAGTTTCTTGTACATCTTTTATCGTGAAGTTATTTAATTTTACTAAATTGAAACGAGAAATGCATAAGATGTGTTAAGTATTAATTTTTTGATGAAAATGCAATAAACCATTGTTTTATTGTGCCTTAGTTGTTTTTTACAGTTCAGTCCCCCTTATTTTTGCACTATTTGCACTTTCGTTTCATTGAACGTCATAATCGAGAGTCCCAATCACGACAAACACTCAAATCTTCAACAGAACACAAGAAAGGTGGCGGCCACTACACGTTAAACTCTTCCGAAGCTTTGCTTATGTCATGGGGGCTTTGTGGTGGACAAAAACCGTGTGCGTGGGATTTCTCGGGCATCTCCCGTTCCCCCCCCACACACACTTTCTTCATTCCACTAATCATTGCATCATCATCTGTCCGGCATGAGCCAAAGTTGCCTAAAAGCCCTAAAATTAATTTCAAATTTCCCAGGTCTTTTTATAATGAAACTTGCACATGCTTGTTGGAAATCTCACTGGTAGCGTTACCCTTTCTTTACGAGCGACTTCGGTAAAAGAGGTATTAATCGATTGAAAACAAAAATATATGCTTATAGCTGAGTTTTTACTTACGGGTAAGCTTTGGACGCAAATCTACAATAAATCGTTTTGTATAATTTTGTATTCTAAAACGCATGTAGTACCATAACTCGAAGTAAATAATTAGGAAATGAAGATGAAACCAATGACAATATTAGCCAACATAAATGTGTCACAATGAAAACCTATGTCGTTGCTACATTTGCAGAAATGATCTAAACAAATTTATCTTGCATTTCTGCTCCACGATCATCTGATGAAGGCAAACTTATCACACTTTCCGAAGTGTTGGAAACCCATATGATATAGTAACCAGAATCAATGCTTCTGTACCGGTATTGTACCAAGCATGTTTCCACATGTACAGAGTACATTACAGAAAAGAGTTAATTATGAATCTCAGATTGGCAAAGAATAATGAAATTTCGTTGATACATCATGTGGTCTTTTTTGACCCCAAAAGATATAATTAGAGATATGCTTGATCAACGCTCTCCAACGGAGAAAAGGATAGTCGAGGGAAGTATGGCGCATGAGTGTATACATTGTACAAACAAGATAACATTGAATGGACTGGCATGATACATATTGAGATCAATTTTGATTGCTTGGGACTTGTCACTATGGTAATCAGTGTGTCAAACTGTGATTGGAAATTGAAAATAAGGCAAAAAGAAACTAAATTATGGGATTTTTGACCTGTAAAATGTTAGTGTAATTGTGTACTTACACAAAAGACGATCGGGTGTAATAAAATTCCATTTCTTCCTGGTTAAAGCGGTACCGACATGTATTTCAATCTTTTCCTACGTTTACACATTGCTACACAATTCTAAAAATAACGAGTTATTTCTACTTGACTCTATATTTTTTTTTATTTGACGTCACTGTACCTCTGACAATCTCCCAGGTGCGTTTCAGTCTTGTTGTGTATTCTTCCAACAACGTTGGTACATTTCTGGTGTTCTTAAAGTCATACAATATCCATCCTATTATATCCATAAAGTATTCGTTGAGTTCAGAAGCTTTGTCAACTTGCGAGTTCACATCCTTAAGTAGATCTTGCAGTTTTTTTATCTCAATTTTGGTGTGTTTCGAAGCTTTGTCTCCGAGTTCTCTGATCGCATGGATTGACTCGATGCTTTCGTTCATATATTCTAAATATCGCACGCTTTCAGTTTCAAGGATTGTAAAAATGTTCAGGATTTCAACTGGGTTTTCATAATACTCAAATGGATTTACGGTTATGCGTTCATTCTTAACATTAGTGACAAATTTCTCATAGTAATGTTGTACGGTTTCATTCACGTCAAGCAGATTTCTCTGTTTAAATTTAGAGCTTGCGTGTGCCTCTAAAGTTTCCTTTATTGCCAGATCACTCGGGAAACACATTTCCATTAAACGACACACTAGAAACTGTTCCTCTCTTTGTTTGTTATAAATCTCCTCCAGTTTGCCTATGTTGTATAACAAGCTCTCCGCTTCCCTTTCAAGATACAGTTTCTGTCCTTGCAAAGCTAAATTGTACAACCACTCTTCCTTTGCAGTCAAAATAGCGCTTTCCGCCTCATCAGCAGAATGATCTAAGAATTTGTTGTAGGCTTTGTACTGCTTGGCAAACATTTCTTCAGCTTTGTTAATTGCTTTTAATTCCTTGTCATTCAACACCATTAATCTGAAGCTACCATCTTGCTTAAATCCTGAATTCAACCTAGTTTGTAGGACATGGATTACTTGTTGTCTGTAGTCTCCGAGGTTGAAACGAGGCGCATTACCTCTGCCAGCAATCATAGTGAAATACTGGAAACAATTATCTGTCATACCTTCTGGAAGGGTTCTTTCAAGGTCACCTTGTTCAATAATAGTTTCTTTTAAAATGGTTTCCGGTTTATTTTTACCATCATATTTCGACTTCTCGGGCAAAGGAACGCTATTGTACACTATTTTGTTTAGCTTCAAACGGTGTCTTTCTTCTTCGCGGATTCTTACAAAATCATTACCGAATGTCATGCTGAATGGATTACCACCTTCCTCTTTGAGTTCTGGATACGGAACCACGCTTTTCTTTCGGTCAGCAAATCTCGATTTCTTGACTAGAGGTTCGGGTACGAGTGGTAAACAAGGCATGTCCATTTTCTTTGGGATTTTAGCAGGAGGTTTTGCCTTTATGTACTCTTCTATTGGGACATCTGGTTTCCATTTACTCAGAAGCCGATTGCACTTTTTCTCACGCTTAGTTGGTTTCAAAACTCTCGACATTATTTTATTGTTGTTTTTTTTGTACTGTCGTTGGTTCTTTTTTGTCAAAGGAAGGAACAAATATTTTTTCTAATTTTGAAAACTAGTGGTTCAGTTATGCTTCTACACTACAACTGCATTGTAGGTATTGTTACTTAGAAACTTTTTGCTTCCCAACAATACAATTGTTGCTCATTCCAACAGACGAAAGTGGAACAAGAAGACCCTCAGTTAAACTCCAGTAGTCTTCTTTATTAAGTAATGTTACGCCTTCAGGACAAAAGGGCCACCCGAGAATTTCCGGGTTCCCGGCCTGGAAAGAGTCAAATAATTAAAATTTTTGTCACTAAAAAATAGGATTACAGAGACCAAAGAACAAAGAGCAAAATAAAGAGAAAAGTACAAATAGCTATCGCCTGAACGTCTGAGCTTATAAAAATGGAATGGAGTCAGAACTAGTGACGAAGTTCTATAACATATATTGCGTAATAGAGTGTTGATCAAGATGCATTTCAGCGAAGAGTGATACAACCATTCAGTGGCGGCTTGTCAGGTGAAGTTAGTGAAGTATCACTTCACTTGTTATTTTGATATGCATTAAGTAAATTGGCATTAATATTATTTAAATCTCATCTGGAAAGCTACTCAACGTTGAATAGTGCCACTATTGGTAAGCTCGAAAATCCAGGGTAATATTGATGAGCAAGGATTGTAGGAGTGTGTTGATGGATGAACTTTTTGGAAATTCTTCACCTATTATCTGGTTTGGGTCACAAGCCGCAACTGTGACCTGGTGATCTCTGCCATGGATTCAAACCGGGTCAAATCGTCGCATCCGTGCAAACGAACGCAGAATGTAGTGGTCAGGTCTTTGTTGGAGGTACTATCCCGATGTTTTCCTGATGGAATTGAGGAAAACCATGGAAAATATCAGTCATGGCAGTAAACATTAGTGGTAATCGAATTCACAAAAGCTCCACAGTGCTTCTCCGAAAACAGAAATCGTAACCAGTATCTCAAATAAAAAGAAGTAAAGAAATTCTAAGAGAATGTAATTGGCGGCAATTCTTTTGAATTTGAATGTACTTTTCTTTAGCAGTTTGGCTCAGGGGCGGGATAGATAACCTTTGGTAAACTTTATTTTTATATGTTCCAGTCTAGTAACTTTGGACTTCGGTCCGTCACGATTCGCCTTTAGCTGTTAAAATCCACACCCATGTCCCTTCCGGAACTTGAACCCGAGACCTTCGAGCCGATAGCCAAACGCGCAGATCGCTCGGCCACCCGGTCGGCCAGGGGCGGGATAGAGTTGAGGAAAACATGTGGGAAGGAGTTGGTCAAGGCCTAACTGAAAGGTACTATCTCGGCATTTTGCGCGGTGTGTATGTACATATCACACATTATAAATAAGGATCGGAATAACAAATATAATATCGTAATGAAACTTTAAGGGGGCGCCTTAGCCTGTAATGCCAGGTTGCCAGATTAGCCATAAGGCCAGAATATCAGATTCTGATGCTGTTACTGGTATATTTAGTTTATTAGGTAGAGACCGGCAGAGCAAGGTAAAGCAATGAAAGGATCGTAGCTTGTCTTTTATCCCTTCATCTTTTATTATAAAAATTACAAGTCCACTATTTTAATAGAAAGAGTCTCCTGTACAAACTATTGGAGGTTTATTATTGAGCTACAAAGTATCTCAAATTACTTTCTTTCTCTTCAAACGGTTCCATGTGTTACTTGTAACGTTGGCCCAAACAACGGTCTGTTGTCTGGCTGAAAAAGAAGGTCCCTAGCTTGTATCTGGCTGGGGCCATGATGAAGGAAAGTCCTATCCCGTAGCAGATCAGGATTTGGGGGATTTATTGCCTATCCCGTGGTAGATCAGGCGGTTAGGAAGTTGTCCCACCCCGTAGCGGATCCGGCCGGTTAGGTAGGTTGGTCCATCCCGTAGCAGATCGAACCAGGGAGAGGGAGAGGAGTTGACATGACTATCTCTGGGATTGAAATAGCCCCTTCTGAAGTGCTTCGTCGCCTTTTATTCTGTTCTGGACTGCTGACCCTTCAGTTCCTGGTCGACGTCTTCTGCTCCGTCGGCTATCTTCGGTTGATTGTTGTCGACTTTCTCCGTCTACAATTACTACCATTCGTTTTGGTAGTAGCACGTGTTTTTATTCAAACTACGCACTACTATTTATTTACAAACAAAGAGCACGTGGCTTGTCGTATATTACAATAGCGCAATCCACGGCACTTTACAACATAGACAAAGACACAAGAACATTAAATTTTTAGTTTCAAAGCATACAAAATATGCGAAATTGGTTTTGTGTCTAGGACAAACCTCGAATTCAGAAACATTATTAAATTATAACTTCAATATACAGGCTGTTGCAAAGTGATATTCCTGATATGAAAATAAGACAAAAAGTATAGACCATCGGGGATGCACAAATGCATAGTTCCGGCGCTATAGCCTGCCGAAGGTATGGGAAAATGAAGTTGATATTTCCAATACCATTAACGGTAGAAATGAGAAGATATGGTATCCTCAAATATTTCAAACCTGCTCCTTCCAAAAATGCATACTCCAAAATTGTGTGTGTAATGTATGCTTAAGGGAATCCCCATAGAAAGTAGAGTATTCTCAGGCATTCTCTGGAGTAAACGTAGGTCGAAATAAGTACGAATATGACGACTTTCCGCATGAGCGTTTATCATACACGTAATCACTAGTATCCAATCGGACAATGAGTCTCATTTACTGATAATTACAGCAAACGTTTGTTGAAATGTATGTAATTTCCTCCCGCTTGTTACGCAACCATGCTTTTTTCTACAAAATTGTGCTGGAAAAGAAATCTGTTCGAGATATTTACTTGCCGCAAACGAATTATTGTTACTTGCTGGAAGGTAATCCCATTCATGATTATTTGGACCCACATTTACTTCAGATCATTTTGGGGAATCCCTTGCTCACCAATTGTACAATTTTGGAATGAGCAGGTTTGAAGTCTCTGAGGGTACATTGCTTCCGAAGTTCTACTGGTTATGGTATTGGGAATATCAAGCTCTAAAGTTCATTTTCCCAAACTTTCAACGGCTTATAGCGCCGAAACTATGCATCTGTGCACCCTCGATGGCCTATACTTTTTGCCCTATTTTCATGTCAGGAATCTCGTGAGGTAGGTTTGTCGATGTTATTTTGCAACACCCTGTATAATATACAACACCTTAAAAGGTTTTAAGTGTCTTTTCCTACATCAACAAACACTCTCTTAACAGAAACGACAATGGTAATTGAAAACATTGTAAGTTTTGGAACTAGGATACCTTCTCCTGTTTCTTCCATTTCTCCTGTTGACTATCCTTTCGTTTTGTTTTGTCTGTGTGAAAGGGTAAAGTCAAGAGTACTCACCGGGGTAAATGAGGAACAGAAAAAAATAATCCGGAAAGGGTTTTATTCAGTGTTGAAGTCGAACCGGAACTTTTAGCCTTGAGAGTTCGGGCATAAATTCTCGGAGGTGCAGACGTAATAATCTCGAAAATGTTCTCGAAATATATTTTGATAATAAGTTTAATCTGGACTGTTAGTAACATGATCTCGTATTCCTGTCCTGATAATTTATATTAACTACACTAAAGAGAAACACTCGCCAGGTGTCAGAGCCAGATTTGGATGATAATTCGTATGTAGGTACAGTTACTACGTAAACTTTCACAGCCAAAATTGTAGGTGCTTTCCTTAACAAATAGCAAGGGCACGCGAGAAAGATGGAACGTACAGAGGATGTAAATCGAATACAGAGTACGGTAAACGTTATATATATATAAACCGTTACATTCATTGAAAGCCAATGTCCATTAATAGATTCTGGACAAGAGGTGATGCTGGATGATATGAAAACAATGACCGCCATCTTGACTATGCTTCGAAATTTTTAAATAGTAAGTGGGTCATGTGATATATCAATCTGTGCTGGAATATTCCAAGAAACCCAATCACAAAGTCAATTTTGGTATAACTGTACGACAAAATGCCACGTGAAATTGAATTGGAGTATGTCACTTTCACCTCACATCTTAAAACTGGGATTTCATCTTCCGTTAGTGTATTTAAAACTTTATAGTGCACTTCCTATTGTGGCCATAAGGATCATATTTCCTAACCTAACGGTACCTTTTCTGTAGCCGTTTAGTTTTCCTTCCTTCAACTGTTTCAACAAAAACTGTTTTTTCATCGTTCGACTCACACATTCTCCACGTCAATTTCACGTGTCATTTTGTCGTACAGGATTAGAGTTATCCTAAAACTAACTTCACTGTTGGGTTTCCTGGAACATTCCAGCATAGATTGATATGTCACATGACCCACTTATTTAAACAAAATAAAGCATAGTCAAGATGGCTGGATTTAAGATGGCGGTCATTGTTGTCATATCATCCAGCATGTAGTTTATAAAAGAAAAAGCTTTTCCATACCCTGTATTAGATTTACTCACTCTCTACGTTCCATCTTTCCCGGGTGCCCTTGTCGTTATTTGTTTATCAAAATCGGTTTCTGTCACCTGGTGAGTATTCCTTGTAAGTAATAATTCACCACTAGCGAGCATTCTTAAATATTTAATTTGCTATTTGCTACGTACGTTTTAGCCACTATTATGACACTCTTAAGCCGCACATTTCATGTTAAAAGGTACGTTGATTATTCCTTTTGCCACTGTAAAATCAAATAAAAATGCCTTTTTATAACTTTATGGGCTTATAATTACACCGTACCCCCTAATTATTTTTCCAACTTCAGCACTGGTTTTAGAGCACAAAATGGAATACATTACCTCGTGAAGGAAATCAAAAGTACACCCTTAAAAACTTTCAACCACTTTTGTGAATTATATCAGGAAAAAACTAAGAACGTTACAGACGTTAATGAGAAATCTTTAGTGCATAGAGTTAGGAAGAAAATAGAGAGAACATACATGACGTCACATGAAGCCAAATTATGGTTCATCGGCAGCTATCTTGTGTGGCCCCATTAGGATCCCTCTATACCGAGTACTGTGAGGATTGCCTTTTTGGATAGGAGGATGGGTACAGCTCAGAGAGGCAATACTCGGAAAAGAGGGTCTCTAAATATGGGACCAGTCAATATGGCCTCAATGCCTCGCCTCTTCCGTCTCTTGGCTTCATTCCCCTCTCCTACAAAACAGCCTAATTATATTTCTAACTCCATGCTTTAGTGTTTCAAAAATAATTAAGGAAAGAATTTTAAAAAGCTGAGAATACTTAAGAAAAGAATTTAAAAATATTCCAAGAATATTTAAGCAAAGAATTGTAAAATAAATTCCAAAAATGTTTAAGCAAAAAAATTCTAAAAATATCCCAGAATACTTAAGCAAAGAAGTGTAAAATAAATTCCAAGAATATTTAAGCAAAGAAAACTAAAAGACAACATATTTTTGTTTTTCAACTTGTTTCATTATTGATAAGAACTCATTGCAGAATAATTTTCACTGAATACACTTAACAATCGAAATAATTTGTACTGAATAATAGTGAAAATAATAATAATGTGAATCAGAATAAGAATAGAGAATTTTTTTAAATATTCTTTAGGTTTGATATTCTTGAAAACTGAAAGGTTTCTTATTTACGTTTGTAAATGTCCATGGTATCAATTCAGATACCCTGAAAACCTGTCCAAAATCATTACTTTCCTTAGATTCTTTGTATGACGATGTTTATTGTCAACGAAGTAGTGGTATAAGAAAAAGTAAAGAGAATACGTCATTATACTGGTCATAAATGTTAAATAAGGGTTAAAAGAAAGAAAAATACAGAAAAAGATCCTGAATCCACTGTGAACACAATTGGTGCAGTTTTAGCCTGTTGCTAGCTGTGAACTGCTCAACTGGCTTTAACATGTCACTTGACTTGTAGGTATTTAAGTTCATATCACGACAAATGACATGAAAAATATACTGTAAGAATACAAGAAATGAAACACGTGAATTTATCCCGAAACTGTCTCTTCCATGTTCATGTTCATCTGATAGGAGCTTCATCTTTAGGCAGAGATCTATCGGATAGGTAATATACACGATTTCGACATTCAGCCACTTATTTTTGTTCTTCAGAAAGTGTTGATTGCTTCTGTTGAACCTGGACAGTTTGCCGTAAAGCTGATAATGGAATTCAGGAATTTGTGGAGATGACTTTTTTTGTGTTGTAGATTACGCTTTCATTCTCTTTGCTTCGTTTCATTTCTTGCAAAGCTCTTCTGCCGCATTTGAATTCCTTAGCTTTAAAGGAAATTATTTGCGATTAATTTCAGTTATTAACAATTCCTTACTTAGAACTTAAACAAGTGTACGAAAAGTGCACAATGGACCCTTTACAAAGGCATGCTTTAAACATTGCTTGTAATTTCTGAAAATTAGACTATTGAACTTATCTATGAAGAGGATACCTGACGGAACCACGTGGAACTCGCTTTGTAACTCTACGAGAACATTCAAGATATGTCCTCGTTCTCAGATTACGTAACATTTAAAATCTACAGCAATGTCCTGACCAATGTTAGAAACATGTATGTGTTTAATGTACTAAAGAAGAAATAAAAAATACTTTCTTCCAAAAAAATTAGAACGTAATTTTAAGACACGAAGTAAGACACGACTAACGATTACGAAATACAAAATTCTCAAACCAAACTGCGACCTTGCAAGCGCTTTAAGCACTGTGCATGTGTTCATCTTTTTCTTCAGGTAGTTTTGATTATACAATAAACTTTCTGTTTTCAAATAGGCATGATCTCGATGTTATTTTCACAGGTTTTGAGGATTTGGTCATGCTTTCAGAGTGTCTGGACCACTGTACAATTGGGTGACATTTTTTAAAAAAGAAAAATGCTGAAAATTTTTAAGAATGTAAACGAAACAAAATTTTTATTCACAGTTCGCTAGCTCTCCCGTATGTTATTCACGTGAAGTCATTGAAGAGTGGCTGTTCCACAGTATCTTCTAAATGCCTTGCTGCCTGAACACGAGCTTCCTGAAGAAAAATTTGTGGAACATATAGTTGCGAGATTAAGAATTATTCTTTATTTGAATACCAAAGTTACCAAACTCCATTTTCCTTCGAAAAAGGAAATAAGCAAAATTGAGGAAAGATCATTCATATTTTGATCTAGGAGCCATTGTGTAGTAATTAAAGGAAACAGAATAGCAAAACTTTGCATAAATACATTTTGAGTCTTCATGCTCATACTGACGGAAGTACCTGAAGCTAAATGTATGCACAACGGATAAACTGACATATCAAAATAGGCATCTTGGTGATATTACCAAACTCATCAGTGTAAGATTCCCATTCATTTGGGAGAATATGACTAATACACAATAACTAAGATATATGGCAATAATAGCGAAATTAAAATGTGAAACTTCATCTCTACATTATCTATAATACGACTGAAATACATGAACAAGTATGTATTCCACCACTTCAGAAAATATTTGTTCCAATGTCCACCTTGACTATTTCTGCTTCAAAGTGCAGATTTATTTCCCTTATATGATAACGGAATATACGCTAATTTAATGCAGAAATTACTTACGAATTTGCGAAATAAAAAAAAAGTTCTTTAACGTAACTACAGCATTTAATACTCTATCAAACGTGTGTAGCGACTAGCCGTAGCTCAGTTAGTAGAGCATTGGCCTTGTGTTCGGTAGGTTTCGGGTTCGATCCCCGCGTCGGCCATCTTGACTGAGGTTTATCGAGGGTTATCCTTAGTCAAACAACGTTAATGCTGGGATGGTGTCTTCGAAACTAGGCTCTGGCCGACTTATTTTCCATATTATTGTCCCATCTATATTCCGGTCTTAGTCATAGGTGAATAAAGGCTATAAATGACATTCAAATTCTATTGAATACGTAAGTAGGTTACTAATTAGAAAAGTTCTTGTATGACTATATTCTGTTTAAGAAAAACCGTTCAAAGAAATGAGTGTCTTAATTGGAAACAATCAAAAGAGTCTTATTTAGTACAATGAATTTAGGCGGTGAGTATCTATCCCCAGCAAGACGTCACTTCACATGTTTCCTCCACATGCATGGCTTCTTTGTGATACAGTCAGTCTAGGAAATAACTTGACGTTTAAACTACCCTATTGAAGTACATTTTCTACTGCGTCATGGAGTTTAGCCCGATCCTAAACTGTTTACTGACTAGAGAAAGTTATTTTAAGGCTAAAAACATAATAAAAAATACCCGCCAACTAAAAATGAAGATTCTGCCAGGAAATCATCTTGGGGAGTTCCTGTCTCATCAGAAAAGAAGAAGCCTGCAGCTAACTAAAAATGAAGATTCTGCCAGGAAATCATCCTGGGGAGTTCCTGTCTCATCAGAAAAGAAGAAGCCTGCAGCTAACACAACAGATATATTTTCTTCACTGAAAGACTTTTTTCAATTTTTCAAAGATCTCTCGTCTTCAGATCTCATTGATACACTTTCAAAAGATCTTCAGCGCTTCAGTTCTACTGATAACATGATTGACAAAATTCCAATTGCCATCGAAATACTGCAAACGATTTTTTCAGCAATGAAAAAATAAAATGATTTTCATTCTTTCAT
This sequence comes from Lepisma saccharinum, assembly GCA_022664845.1. Lineage (NCBI taxonomy): Eukaryota > Metazoa > Arthropoda > Insecta > Zygentoma > Lepismatidae > Lepisma > Lepisma saccharinum. The sequence continues at coordinate 13,341 of JAGDQP010045740.1, forward strand.
CTTAGATCAATACAATAGTATTCCATCTAAAGCGTTCAAGTTCACCTTTTACATCTGGCACCTTCTCCTCTCTCATAATTTAGAGACCACTTCACATTTAAAATTTTCATTTTAATTTCTTCATTTCATATACGCATTAGAACTGCGACAGTTGCAGTCTATTTTTCAAATTTCATTTACTTCTTTTTCAAACAGTCAACAAAACACAGTGAAGGCAGGGGCCCCTAAAAGGCTCGAAACTTCTTTTTGTTTTATAGTTTTTCGAAACGTCAAGTTCCAACGGTCAACGGTCAAAAAATACTTTTTAAAGACATACTTTTCTTAAACAATTTGTATTAAAAAGTAAAAAATAGTTTTGTTTATACAAGACTAAAAAAAGCATGAGGCACGTTAATATATGAGAGAGCGCCCCATGATTTTCTATTTAGTCATGTATCAACAAAATTATTTTTTATATTTTAGTAGAAACTGTTTAAGAAAAATATGTCTTTAAAAAGTGTTTTATTATTTAATTTTTTGAGTTACTTCGGTCTTCGAATACTTTTTTTCTCAATCCTAAAATGTGCCCCAATTCTAAAGTGTTCCGTAATCAGTCAAACTCTTCATCGTTACAGGATAGTATTTATGGTCCGTATTAAAAATAAAAAATAAAACATGCTTTTAAAATATGTAGAAATATATGAATGTAACAATGGAATATTGTATTGTCACCCGACTTACGTCGCTGTGCAAAATTTCATCATTGTATGACGTCGGGAAATGAGTTAAATTAACGTTGCAAGATTTGAGGACACCACGAACCATTGTGAGCTAAAGAAAAGAATATAAAAAGAATGTAAAGACAGATAATTCGTTTTTGAGAGGACTTTTCCGCGTGACAGATTACGCGATATTCACTACGGTCCCTTAAAGACATGGTGACTAGTTCTTTCACACAATATATCTAGTTATGTAGGTCTAGCCACTTCTCCCAATGGGCCTCTTCCCTCAATCCCCTCTAGATTATGTGTTAAGTGCAATGCTAAATAACTTTCGCTAATAATAAAAGTTTAGAATTATTCGGCAACAAGAGGAAAACATTTCGATTATCTGAGCAATACGAATTATTTTCCCTCTAGGGCAGTGATTCAGCCAGAGCGCCCCCAATTCTCAAGATCGCCCGCCCCCCTCAAATAAAACTTTTTACGGTCAAAAATCTATAGCAACCGTGCAGAACTCCACTTACACCTTCTCAATTTTGACTTTAATCCCCCAAACTGGAAATCATGGCGAACTACCTATTCTAGGGATTTCATGATGATGTAAAAATGTGTACCACGTCTCTCTTTATAATGATTTCATGTTTGGTCAAATTCCGCCCTAAAAATGCTTTTTGACGACTTTTTATCTAATGGATTATGCATACTCCACTACGAAATTTGTTAAATCTATATGCTATCTCCATGAGAGTTACCAATCGGATACGTATTAATATCACTTATTTTGTTTAGAATCGTTAATAAACCTCCAGAAATACTTGCCCTTTGCTCCTGAATCACCCTGTATTTTAATATTTGAGATCTATTTATTTCGTAACATTTGTATTACTGACCAGACAAAGTAGCAACCATAGCAATCAATATGTCGGGGACTTGAAGAAGAAGAGGTATACTTCTCACAAATAAGCTCAAATATGTTTTTAAACATAAAATATGAATTAAACCCAGGCTCTTGAAAACGTATGTGTGTAAAAGAAATATAGGACAAGGAATGACATTTCAGTTCATAAATAGCGATTTATTTTTTTGGTCGATAATATTTAAACAACACTTTGAATACGTGAAACGAATACACACGAGATTAAACAGAGATTTCTTAATTATTTAGAAGTCCCAAATACCTAGAAACCTAATCTGCTTCATTAAGTGAAGAAAGCGTGTGCAAACTTAAGCATATTTCCAATTCAAATTTTTCATTTTCGCTTTGGTGGGTAAATTGAAAGAAAGAATTTATAGACGTTTCGTTTAAATGAATATCTTTGTCCAAATACGCTGTTGGAGTTAGCATAACTGTCAGAATATATGATTTAATATAATGTTTACTAAGTATGTAATTCTCCCTGCCCCCCGTTGCTTTATTAATGAGTATAACATTTAGTAAATTAACTGTTATAAATGTCTTGTAAGAAT
>JAGDQP010045742.1:5328-15508 GCA_022664845.1 Lepisma saccharinum
TATTTTACTCGTTGACAATATTACTATTCTCAGCTTCCTTTCATATCCAGACTTAATATCATCATTAATAATATTTTGAAAATATAGTTGTTTCTTCTACGTACATTCTTTCATCCTATTTCTTCGTTTTTTATATCTATCATAATTAATTTCGTTTCTTCTGCAATTGTCTTCATTCATTCGTTTCTTACTTTAAGAAGATTTTACGTGTTGTAAGCATATTATAGCCTTTCCTTACCAGATCATGAATAATTCAGTTTACATATTTACGTTTCTCTGTTCACAAATCACATCATTTCTGAACTAAACCAACGATGTTTAGTAAAAGACAGCAATAAAGCATCTTCAGAACTATTGTTTATACAATCTCAATCTACAATGTTGAAATATCAATTTCTATTCTTGCACTTCCCCCCCCCCCTCCCCTTTGTTGAGATGCATTTGTAATAAATATGGTGAGTGAGAAATTGAGTTAAACAATTATGAATTGCTGAATCATTTCAACGTATGACGCATCAAATATCACGTGATCTGATTTTGAAAAGCCATTCCTTAAGATTGTTTCCCTGCTAGTTAGTTTCGATCTCTTTCTTTACTTACAAAGCTTTCTATGTTTCTAAATATCACAGTTTCAATTAATATGTTAAAATAAAAATTGATCTTAACTAAAACACAAGATGAATTAGAAAACTGATTATTTTTTAATGTAGAGTTTTCTAAAGACTCATTTGATATGCAATATAACATCACTTGCGGCAGCTTCAATTTCAAGGTCACTGAAGAGAAAATCGAACTTGATATTCTCAAAGAAATCATCACAGTAAAAATTAAATATATATTAAAGAAACCCAAACACCTCTAACCATCCGCATCAACAACCATCGCTAGTCCTCCAAATCACAACTTCCTCATCTCCTTATACCTGAACACACTTCACAACATGGCCACACCTTTGATGAAACAGTTCGTGTGTCAATATCCTAAGAATGCTTAATCCTGATTTACCAGCCTGAGCTAGGAACAGATGTGAGCAGATGTACATCTCTATCCTATCCCCCAACCATGAACTCGGCCTTTACTACATGTAATTCCCTGCAGTTCCAGTTCTTCTTCCTCTTACCCTTTGGTGCTTTTTTCTACCCTTCCTTCCTGCCGTTTAATTTTTTGTAATTGGTATTTTTGTAATTGTTTCTTTATTTTTTATAATTTCCCTTCGTCTTTATTATTATTATTGTTCTTTTCCCGTCGATTCTTTACCATTTTATTCTTTTAGGAAACCTCTCACCGACTCCTAGTTACCTCCATACTTCCTTCGTCGTATGGTGTTTTTTCCAGTTCCTTTAGTTACTTTACCGCCTTCATAACCTGTCCACTCTGTTACATGACTTTAGTTGTCAACATGGCCGCTCCCTAGCACCAGCCCTCTCTAATCGTCTCTTCTTCTATTATGTGAACATTCCTTCGGCGAAACGTTGTCGAGCTTTTATTGTGTTTGTGATGTTCTTGTACATCTGTCTTTGAATTCTGATATATTTTTCTACCTTATCTTAACATTATATATCATGCATTTGATCAACTTATAGAGTTTCAACTTAGAATCCCAATGGGATATTTTTCTTAATTTGTGATGTATTTTGTTCTAAAGTGAACATCAAACTTCCTAAAGTTTGATTGCAGTGAAATATATATCACAGAGAGCAATGCTCTAATTTGCCAGAGTGATACTCATAATCATTTGCCAGATTCACACTCATAAATAAAATAACACGTTATTTCCAGGGTACAATACGGTCATTGATGTCAATGTTGATTACCGACATAAACTATGATTTAGGACTTACGTAATGATGCTTTCGGAGTCTCACACCACATTTATGATCAATTTTGAAATTTTAAAACTAAGACAATAAGTAAAAATTAATTTACAGAGATTTTTTTTTTTTTTTTTATGTTGACGCTGGTACAGAGCCACTTGTCAGTAATATAGAAGCAGAAGAATCTGGTTAACAATATTACTTCCTGTAGTGATCAATTGACGGTCAGGTAGATTGTTTCATGCCGTACAACATATACACTGTAACTATTATCTCAAATATTTACCACAATGGTAACATTCCATCACTTTTTCGGACTTCGTAATTTTAGGGTACATATTCAAATATGTTCTCTGGTAACTTCCCATATTCTAATAACAGATATAAATGTTAAAAGGTATAGATTCTGGGGAAAATAATGTTTACAAACTCATGATACCATTTCAGACTGCTAACTAAAGTGCATCCAACACTCCTTTAATTCAGTTCTTTTATACAAGTGTTCAGGAATATTCTGAAGAAAAATAGTTCTTGTGCGAAATTATCCTTTGTAGGGCAAGAATAAAAAAAGTACCAATGCATATAGTAGAAAATGTTTTTAAAATAAATCCTATGCCCATTAAAGATCCATTTTTAATACACTCTCGAACACATTTCCTGAGCCATATACGCTAATATTTCCAAAATCTATTCTCAAAACATTTGAAGATTATTTTTAAGAAGTTACTACATTTTTAAAACTCCTTCCTGTATGTTCCAGAAAAATAATATTTGTACACTTTAGAAATATTCTTGCAGTGTTTTCGTTGGTGAATACTCCTACGTAAGTAATACAGCAGACAAATACTTTTAAAATATTAGGAAATATTCTTAGAATGTTTAAGATAGTACACATGAAAACGTTTGAAATAATTCATAAAAAAAAAAAAAATCGGAAATATTTTTAAAACTCAGCCTTAATGCAGTGTGGTGAGGATAGCGACGCAGTCATACCTCCCTTTATTTGAAATATACTCTTTACATCTTTAGGTTCAATTTTCACATTTAAGTCAAGCACATACGCCAATTACGTACGGGAACTAATAGTTATCCAAACACATTACATAGAAAAATCGTGTCGAAGCGTATCCTTGTGTTTGTCAATATATCAGAAGAATGCTTATCTCTTGGAATCTGTGATACTCACTCCCACAAGCTTTTCGTTGTTAGTTAGTTTTTATTATTCATATCCTTTTTAATTCCATTTTATCATAATTTCACATGACTACTGCCCGCTAAGCAAATTTTATTTCGTGTAAAATTTATCAGTATAAAAACCCTTTCGGGGGAAAGGGAAGAACAACGCAAGAATTCTACTCAGAAAAGAAGTGATATCCATTTTGCGAGTGATTTTCTTTGTGTTACTATGGGGGAAGGAAGGATACTAAATCTCTTAATTTTATTACAAAGGAAACACTTCCCCCATAGTTACACAAAGAAAATCACTTACCAAATGGATATCACTTCTTTTGTGAGTAGAATTTTTGCGTCACTCTTCCCTTTACCCCGAAAGGATTTTTATACTGATATCACTTATTTGGTAAGGCTGTCTGTTTTACTTAAAAGAACTATCTTTTTCATTCATTTCTCTGTTAGTTCATTTCACACAGAACTTCTAAATTTTATTTTAATTTTTTTAAACAGAAATCTCTTTGAGTCAGTAGACCAACATCACCTCATAACCTTGCAATTCATTTAAACTTCAGAAGTCTGCAGTTGATTGCTCTACATTATCCTGCTTAGAATACATTCTTTTCGTACGGTTGAGTTTGTGATAAGCACTGTCATCAATAACTTCTAAAGTTCGCTTTTTCTTTTTCTTCTTTGCGAAGTAAATGAATTGTTAATTGTTCTTTTGTTTCGTTCCAGTTGGAAGTAAACATACAAGACAAAACAATCCTGCATTATGTCATCAGAAATTCTGTGTTCATTCTTTTTTTTTTAATAACTTTTTTTTAATTTACGAAAGGAAAACGAGTCTTCGTGACAGAAGCTTATAAAGTAAATATTTTTGTTTGAACAATTGATTCATTATCATGGGTCGAGAGTATACGAGGTGTGTGAGAAAAGTAATGAGACTAATGTTATACTTACCAAAGTGTTTATATTTTTCAAACAACAATATTGTCCCCTTCAAAGTAGTTCCCTTCAGCAGCTACACACCGGCGGAGTCGTTGTTCCCAGTCTTGGTAGCAGCGCTGAAAGGCTTCAACTGGTAGGGCCTTTAACATGTCGGTCACATTCTTTTGAATGTTCTCTAGAGTCCCAAAATGACGTCCTTTTAAGACATTTTTCAATTTCGGGAAAAGAAAAAAGTCACAAGGACTCAGATCAGGTGAATAGGGGGGCTGGGGAACAACAGGGATGCCTTTCTTCGATTGTCCTTCTGCTCAGTTGTGAGGTTTTTCGGCACCATTTTGGCACAATCCTTTCGCATATGCAAATCTTCGGTCAAAATTTGATGTAAAGTATTTAAGTTTAACTAGTCACTCATCATCCTCACTGTTAAACGACGGTCTGATCTCACAAGAGCCCGCACACGTTCGCCATTTTCGTCAGTTTTTGAAGTTGAAGAAGGTCTCCCTGAGCGAGGTTCATCTTCAGCGTGTTCTCGGCCTTCCAAAAATGATTGGTACCAGCGAAAAACTTGTGCTCTTGATAAGGAATGTTCCCCATAGGCCTGTTTCAACTTTTCAAAGGTCACACTCGCGGAATCCCCAAGTTTAACACAAAACTTGATATCATAACGTTGCTCTAACTTCCGCTGTTCCATTTTCTGTAACACACAACACAAACACAACGTAATTGATGGCGCTCTCAAAAATCACTTGCTGGCTGTACGGAGTTGAAACTCGGACTGAGCGTCTGGAAGTGGTGAATACACCTGTCTAGTGAAGTAGAACAAGACAGCGTTACCAGATCGCTCGCAGTGTTGCCAGTCTCATTACTTTTCTCACGCACCTTGTATTTTTTAGAACAAATTGGCGGACATTCGAGACTCGACACTCTTATTCGAAAATATGTTTTTGAAACTTCGATGTTTTTTTACCAACGGTATATTTTATTTTTGTTTACACGGACAAGATTGTTTCTTATTCTTGTCATGAACGATCGGGACATTGTCCTTCAATTTCTTTTATTTCCCGTTTTGGGAACACCACGATTCAATCCAATTACGTATATCGTTTCCCCCTCGTTTGTTAAAGCGCTTTTGTGTGAATAATTTTTATGTCATAGGGCGAAAATATATTCATGTCATTAGCTGGTAAATTCTGTAACCACAATGATTCATCTTCTTGTTACAGTCAAATCTTGGTTAGTTTAAGATTATTAAATTATGTTCCATTTAGGCAAAGATTACAGAACAATAGCACAGAATGGAATTTTGTTTTCGTAAATGTGATGCCTTGTAAGCGTCTAATAGTCATAGGCCAATTGAGCAAAATAGCATGATCAAAAATACGATAGATTTTGAGTTTCAGTTTTTTCTTTACTTAATAAGAGTTAATTTTAAATAATCTACATTCTCATATTTATTTTAGATTATAGTTTTCATATGTTGCGCTTACGTATGGTTCAAGGGAATTTAGGTAAGGTTTTTTTACATAAAGATAATATTTAAGTACATTTTTTTCAAAATTTCTTGCTTAGTCTTAATTATTAATCACTCATAAGCGGAAAATATATCATTGTACTTATAAAATTGTATTTAAAATTAAGAAAGAATCATAATACATTCCATCCTTCCTTATAGAAACCTTATTTTTCTTACCTCCTGCATAGGAAAAGGAAATGTTATCCAAATTTTCTTCCAATTTATATATTATTAACCCTTCCTATACAGGGTTGGTACAGATTTCTGATTTTCAATTTCCCTGACCATAGTAGACATTTTTCCTTACTGTGAAATCAGAGAGAGAGAAAAAAAGGTACATTTCGCACTGTTTAGTGTAATCCAACCATTGACAGAGTTGGTTTTGATGGCCTCCTCATCTCCCCTTACAGCCATCCGATCCACCCACATTATTTTTTCTTATTTTCCTGTTTCTACACATGTATTTATTGCTTAATATTCAAAATAGTATGACAGTAAGCAGCACTACAATACTGCTTTCAAAATGAACAATACTAAAGATATGACAAGCACTATACGTCTTTCACCGAGAAAATCAATATCATTATTACCACTGACCATAACCACATAAAAGCAATAAGCAAATGAGTTCTGCAACTTCATGGCAAAACAACCCTTTCTTCAATTCTGTCAGCTCCATTTGCAACAACTGATTTTTTTCTTCCATGTCCCTTCTCAATCTTTTTCTCTCTTCGTCCACCTTACTAACTTGTTGTATCAAATGTCTTTTCACATACTTTCTCTTCTCATTTTTTCTTTCCAGTGCCTTTGCTTGTAAATATTCTTCATAACGTTTTCTAGCACCTCGCACGTAATCAATCATTTTCTTTCCAATATTCACATTTAGCATTCCCCCCATTTCATGAACTGCATCATGCACATATCTCTGAGAAATAATTGTTCTCTCATGCATGCTCTCAATCAGCAAGGACTTATTTATGGAAAACCCACTCTCAACAGTTGCGTTTCCATGGGATAAAATCAGACAAACTTCACCACCTCCCACAAGTCTTGGTACCTCCCTCTCCAAGAACAAAATTAGAATACACATCACCAATACTTCCACTGTTGTTCAGTTCTTGACAAACTTCTTGAAAGGGAGCCTGGTCCTGTGCACAAAGATAGTAGAATTGTCTTTTGGCATTTTCTGCAACTTCTGCTGATATCTGATGTGCAGTGTGTAGCTCTTCTAGCAGAATATTAAACCTCTTCTGTGCCAGTGCTGGGTTTTGCTGAATTATGCACGAATCCAGAGAAGACAAAGCCCTAACTATCTTGGATTCCAGTGGACTCCTCCCAATGAGCTTCTGAATCACTGCAGTCAATACACGTCGACTTTGCAACAGGAACTCCAGCTTGTCACGTTCACTTGCTGTGCTTGGAATTGTTCCAAGGAAGCGACGAGCAGCAAAACCCATGTCTACATTCTTTGGATGAACCAAGTTCTCTGAAGATTTCATATCAATGGCCAGTAGCTCTGCGGTGGAAGTTGCCTTGAGAATCTCTGGTTTACACAGCGACGCATCAGTTCAAGTAACAACTGCTTCAAACAAGAGGGGAGTAATTGGTTTGGATGTTTGGAAACGCTGGAGAAAAGGCTGACACTCATCGCATATTGTTTTTAAAAATGCACATTTACACTTCATGAATGGATCTTGTGCTGCATCAGAAATGCACTTAGGAGGCTTGGTGACGGGTATTTTGGTTTTTCTCAGAAACTTAAGGTAGCTATCCCATATTTCTGAAGCTATTTCCAAACATTTGCCATCTCTAGCCACCGCATACTGCAAAATTTGAGAGGAAAACTGGCATCATGTCACTTGAGAAAACAGTGCACGACGAGCAGGGGAATCTACTAGAAACTAATACATGCTACGTAAAAGATTATTCATCTCCCATCCAGCTGCATCCATCTTTGTCTTCAATGAACCACGAACAGTATGTAATCCGAATGTTCCCAGGTCTAGTAACTTCTTTTCAGCCCGGTGATCACTAACTTTCACGTGTTCTTCAAGAAGCCTGAGAAACTTCAAATTGACGTTTGGCCCATCCATGGACACCTGCAACAGTGTGCTGAGAGGCAATGAAGATGTTCCCCCCAGAAACTGCTGCAACAAATCAGTTGCAGTGGCTCCGTCCAGAAACACACTATTAAAATACCGACTAGCAACAGCCTGTTTTTCTTCATCACATAACCTAACAATTAAATTCAACTGTCCTTTTTGTACAATTTTGTTGAGTGCTTCATCAAAGCATATAACAAACATATCACAAGATGTCAAACGATCATGTAAGAGGGTTTCAAAGTATGGAGCTAAACCGTGAGTTACAACGTAGGCAGCCTTCTTAGGATCAAGGCTAAACTGACCAGCAATGGACATTTCCGTTTTCACCGTCCTTATATATTTTACAATTCGTTCGTGTATATCAGATTAAATATAATGTTTTTGAAATTTCAGCGCTACGGCTTTCTGTTACGTAGATATATAGCATGAAAAACTGAGAATTCAATCTCCTACGTCATAGAACAAAAATCATCTATTAATTGGTTTGACGTAATCAATTCGTACTATTTCCGTAGCTATATGCTTCTTCCTATGTTACGTTCCTTATTCAGAAGTTTGAAGACGAATAAAACAAGAAAGAGAAAGAACATTCCCATAATTAACGAAATAATTAATGTACAAATCTGCAGAACACACTTCAATAAGTTAAAACATCAAAACATGTTTCTAATAACATAAATTGCTCGAAATAATGACAGGGGGCAGTCTTAACTTACAGTGCTCTTCTTATCGCTAGATTGTGTCAAGTTTAATGTCTTGGCAATTTGGCGGAATTGATTAGCGTACGCAACTTTCAACTTTTTATATTTTCACCTAAGGCTGCTCGAATCGTATGAAAGGCTGTGTTTTATTTTACTTCACGAAACGCAAGAGTAACTTCAATGTAATAGTTTCAATTTAACTTTTTGTTTCTTACATGCTTTTATTATTACTTTTTACAATGACATATTAAAACTATTCAATATATTCACGGGCTACAAGTAGTATGTTAAATTGTTAACAGATGGCAGTAACGAGCACCATTAATTCACATGCTTTTAAGTTATTGAAAGATGCTTCACTAGTATACATTAAAAAAAAAGTATACGATTGTCGGATGTAAAAGCCCACATTCTTTTACAGAAAAAATAGGTAATTCTTTTTAAATACAAGAGTTCTAAAGATCATTATTAGAAGATATCTTATGATTTAATCATGAAAAAAGAGCTGCTATAAATCAGTGTTGAAGCTACCAAAATATATCAATATCTTAAAGAAATATTAAGAGTAAAAATCAATTTTAAATGAATAAAACGAACTAAATGACGTATACAGAAACGCTATTCACCACCACTTATACATTTTTTTTCGATCCATTGTTGCTATCTCTTGCTAACAAATCAAATACCATCTGTCTGTTAATGACAAGCAGTCGGCAGATTGATTACGTCATAACATGGGAGCGCCCGATTAAGCGCAAGACTGAGACTGTTTCGAAGCAAGGCTTTATTACTGTTGATAAATGCATCACAGAAAGAAAAGAAAATGTTTTCCGTAGTCTACTTTAACAGAATTTTTTATTGCAATAAAAAAATACTACCGGAAATGTCCATTGTGCTATCTAGGAACATCATCTTGAAAATATCACTTATGTTGGTACAAGAATTATATGGAAATTTCTGACTGACAAGTTGTAATGACCAAAGAATCTCAGCCTTTGTTACTTCATCTTTCCCTGACTTTCCTTGACTCTTTACTCATTTGGCTCTGACCATTTTCCAATTCCATGTTTGTACCAACCATGTATTAACAGTTTTCTTCGATGAAAGGGGTCTGATACCCATTGAATTCCTCCAGTAAAGTGTGAACAGTGAAGCTTAATTTCAGACACTGCAACGACTACGTGCAGCTATCAAGAGGAAATGGCGTGAAATGTCAAGTTCCGGTATTATGTTCTTACACGCTAATGCGAAGATGTCTCCAATGAAACAATCGCAATTCTACGCAAATTTCAATGGGAGATCTCTAATCAGCCGCCCTATAGTCCTGACATATCGAACTGTGATCGTCATTTGTTCCTGTCCCCTGGAAGCAATATCTCAAGAGTAGACGTTTTGATTCGGAAGACGAATTACGGACCTGTGTTACAGATTGGCTCCACATCCAGCGCAAAGATTTCTTTCAGTACGGTGTACATCGGATGCCACGACAGTGGGATCGCTGCCTACACGCCTACGGAACTAATTTTAACTAGTAATAATACTTATCTTTTTAATCAACGATCTTTTAACCTCCATTAACGGAAAAGGTCATCGTAAATCTCTTTTCAGCGGAAGGATTCTTCAGGATGAACAATGAATTGTTGTATGTACATGCGCTTTTCTACACATAGGGGTATTTGAAAATGTAAAAATTGCAGAAATATGTTAAAACATGTGTACGATGTTGAACTGCGAAATTTCTACGTTTCAATGTTTCGGGAATAGTGATGTCATTTCCAAAAGATGCAAAATTACATTTCGATGCCTGTCCTTTAATTCTATTGCCAAACTGGTTGCACGGATCCACGAGTTCTCGTTTGAAACCATGTAATATGTATCTGTCAGCAATATAATGTGTTGTTCCCCCAAAAGGTGCTTCTCAGAATT
>JAGDQP010045743.1:0-15508 GCA_022664845.1 Lepisma saccharinum
ATATATATATATATATTTTAAATTACACTAAATCCGACTTAACGCACACTCCCGCCTTCACCAAATAAGTTAAAAATAAGTTGATTTTGGTTTGAGTTCCGCGCCTTTGATTTCTCAGGTCATTTTTAATATGAAAAATCTAACTCTGGTAGACCTTTTTCATTTGGTTTCTTTATCTATTTAAAAATTTCACTCAAGGAAAGAGAGAAACAGAGTTCAGATTTGAAATCAGAGTCCTTGACCTCCATTTATCTAGTCATTTCTAATTTTGTGCCTCTACAAGTGCCTCCTTTATCAAAATTAAGCTTCCATATCAAGCTTTCAATCTTTTTTACCATGTTTGTGTCTTATATGTTTATCTGTGAAATCACTCTTTGAATTTTACCGTTCACCTTAACTTCGCTTCCGCTAACAATTTTCACTCATAACAATGTGCTACTTGTCGCTACTACCTTTCCATAAGGTACATTTCTACTGTGCGCACTTCAGAACCTTGTGATTTGTTTAACGATTCAACTGTCTCTAATTTGGAACGCCCGTACTAGTCTCTACTGCAAACGTGATTACTTAACTTGAAACCATTGTGGAAGACCTTACATAGCCAAAGACAAAATTAAAAGAGTCCGCAAAACTTTCGGAACTACAAAGGTTATACTATTAACTTAACTGTTTGTTTAAACAGCAATAATAACTGACAAGGAAGGGTCATGAACGTGTCACGTGGACTTCTGAATCAAACATGGTCCATTCAAAAGAGATAACAGAGATGTTCAGGTGCAAAAAAATAGGTGCCATGGACAACGAAGTAGTCCCCTGTGACCCATAAACCTTCTTAAAAATAAAGCCGTTTTGAAGGAAATTTGAGACTCAGTTAAAAAGCTATTGCATCAACACTATTCATCGGAGAGTCATGGTTCATACCTCTCTCCTTTTAGAATAAAACGATTTCTAAAGATGCCATGCATTTGGGCCCATGACTTACGCAGAAAGAGAAATTTTGAAGAATTTCGCGAAAATTATCTCCAAAAATCCCTTCTATCAACTTTGTTCCCCTCTGGAGCGCCCCCGGGAAAGAGCACACTATCCAACTGTGGAGTACAGGCAATGCGTGTGCCAAGTTTGGCTTTGATAGTAGTAGGTATGAGAGAAAGGTTTTGACCTATAAACAGGACATAACATAAAAATGTATAAACGCAATGTTATTCATTCGGTTGTCATGGTTCGTACCTCATTCTCTTCAGAATGAAGCAAGCTTGCCTATAGTAGGACGCATATGGTTCCTTGATATATGTGGAAAGGGAAATTAGAGATAATTCACGAAAAATTCCTAAAATGCCCAATAGTGAAGTTTTGAGTCCTCTGCAGTGGCTCCGGGTAAGAGATAATCTGGACAACAAACGGTAAGATTCACGTGGTCAAAGTTATCCAGTTGGAATCGTAATGTGTAAACAATTAATCTAAACAGTTCATTACTCTGTAGATAATAAATGTGGTAAGTTTAATTTTGATTGGAAACATAAACTACGAGAGGGTAAAAATTGTGCTTATCAATGTTGTTCTTTGATCGTGTGGTTTCATGAAGCCATGAGAATACTGCGGCCGTTCGAAAGTGGTAAGCAGCACTCTTTAAGAGGAATAAGGTATTTGAAGTTCAAAAATTTAAACTTAAAAAATCCAAAAAATCCATTAATGCGACATTAATTTGTACATAATTCTCGAAAAATACGTGAGACCTCCGAAGCTAGTTACAGAAAGGGTGTAACGTCATAATTAAACAGTGATCAAGGCAGAAACATTTTTCACAGTGAGCACAGTGTATGAATGTCAGATGCAGTGTTCGATTTGCCAGGGAGGATGCCGGGGATTTTCCCTGGTACCAGAAGATTTCGTCCCCGGTTGTTGAATCCTAATATCATCCCAACCAGGGATAAAATCTTCATATTTCTACCCAAACAGATAGTAGGTTCAAACTTATCAGCAACCATTAGTTGTAGGATCTCCCCTTCGTAATTTATCACAACTCGAACACTGGCCAGATGGGAACAGCCATCTTCCTGACACGTCTCGATAAGACCTCTTTCGAAGCAGAATTCTATGGATATTTCAAATGAGTCAGGTCTTTCTGATAAATACCCACATTTGAAAAATGAGTATCTAATCATGCCTTTGAATGTTTATGTTTCCTTCTATTTATAGGGTAGTTTTATTTTCAGTTACGCATAATATTTACAGAGACCATTCGTAAATATTATTATCCCTCGTCCCTAGTATACTTATCGGAACCACATTCTGCGCACGCATTGCGTATACTCCTTAGTATTTTTGAAGGTACATTTGAATTGCGTAATCTTACCCGGGGTCGCTCCAGAACGCGCAAAACTTCACAATAGGGATTTTTAGAGAGAAATGTTTGCGAATTGTCCCCAATTTCTCTCCTCACATACATCATGGAACCATATGCATTCTACCATCGGCAAGCTTGCTTCATTGTGAGTACTCGGGCGAATAGTACTGCGTTTAAATATTTTTATATTATGTCCTATTTATAGACCAGATCATGGGTTCGGTTTCGTATTTACAAAAAGCATGTATATAAAACCTTTTTCATCATGCCTATTAAAGCTATCGGAAGCAAACTTAGTACACGCATTGCGTATACTTCATAATATTTTTCGACATACATTTGGACAGTGTATACTTACTAGTGTAGTTGCTTGGAGCCAATATTAGGCAGATTTAATCGTGACATGCTGGATTAAAGTGGCAGATTTTGCGTAGTTTTTCTATACCCTCAGTACAATCAATTTGTAGGGAGGTGCCCGATTTTCGGGTCAGCCATCTTGAAATACGACGCCATCTTTATTTATTTCAAGGTTTTCCCACTTTTCTTCAAATGTCGCTGATTATCTCCCCCAGTGGTTGAGTTTACAGCAAAACGTGTTCAAATGTCTTATTTACCATTAAATTCCTTACAATTTGAGCCCAATAACGGTTTTGTAACTTTCATAGTTTTTGAGATACAAGCCTTAAAACTTTTGATTTTTTGTAAATATTTGACTTTTCTTTAAAAATTGTTGATTATCTCCCCAGTGGTAGAGTTTACACCAAAAAGTGTTCGAATACGTTTTTTGAAAATCAAATTACCTATAATTTGAGTGCAATACCGCCTTTGTAGTTTTAATTGTTTTCTAGATACGAGCTTTCAAAATCTTGACATTTTAAAGGTTGCTATATGAAACAGAAATACCGGAAGTTTGTTAGGTTTTGTTGAATATACCCAGTTCAGTTCTTGACCGAATGCGGATGTCGGATCGAACCGCGGCTGTTGGTCCCTTCAGGCTGCGGACGGTGTGAAGCTCGATCCGCTTTATTACATTCTGACGATATATGACATAATGCAAAATTATTTACACAGGTATACAAATAGTGATCAATAGGTATCAGGTAGTTTACAAGGAAAATATGTCGATTCATAGAATACACTACAGCAATGTTGTCAGACATAATAAGCACTTGTTTAGGATACATGGGAAGGACCGCCACAGCTGCGGCAAGAAACTCGGTGACAAAGATAGGATACGCCTCAGCGAAGCGAATCACAAAGAGTTCGGTACCATTTTCCAACACTACTGCGATGGACATAGGGGTGTCATCCACAAATAAAGTAGTACGGACAAAGTCGGGTTGAAACAAATCACAAGACATTGAAAAAGTTTTCTTAATTTGAAGCATTGCCCTCTGAGGAAAGATATTTTCAGTGAGAGCAGACACTAGCGGAAAGCTCAACGATGTAAGCGGATCAGCCCAACTAATGTAGATAGCGATGACCGTTCGAAGACAGGAAGAAACTACCGAAAATAGCGTTGGGGATAAGCGCAAAATATGACGATACTTAGGCAAAATAGACACTGATATAGTTATTGTTGACACTTTAACTCCTAGGTAAACGAGTTCCTTGGTAGCTACTAATACACTTTTTTAATATTAACTGCAAGTGTAGAGTTTCATAGTACAGACATTGTGTCATTGTGCCCCATTCTACTCACCTTTTCGATCGTGAACGAAGACAAATTCGACAAAGAAGCAGGCGCTGCTCAAGACTGGTTCCTCAACCTCTTCATAATCAAGTTGGTTTTTTCGATCGATCCTTTCGGCGACCGAACCCAGTACGAATAGCCCGTTCCTGAGCCGCCGATGCAACTCCCAGATCCTCTCGTCGACCTTCTACTTGAACATGAACTTCACCAAGAAGATATACAGTGGTCTCCAGACGACCCCCGCTGAACCTTGTAATTGCCACAGGCTCGCAACGTCGATGTTCTTCACGACCTTCGAATCCAGGAATCCTGGAACGTATTAACTGAAAATTGGGAATTCTGGAGACAACTCATTCCAGATCTCAGCAAAATCCAACCTGCACCAGGTGTGGACCATCCAGAAGACAATCCTCCCGTTGAGGAAGATGAACCAGGGACGCCCGGAGAATCTGCTTCGGGCACAGATCCTTCTGAAGATTGGGATGCTTCCGTTTATCAGTTCTACAGTTTGCCGAAAGTCTCTCAATCCTGAAATATTGAAACCTTTTTCACCCCCTGGGGTATTGGCCATCGCATCGCCTTTATATCATACTCCACTGGATAACTGTCCCTTTGCCATGCGGGGCACTCCTCGTACGCTCTTACCAATTCTTGAGGACATGTCGTCAGCAGACATCTTAAAAGTTCCTTCCCACTTAATAATGAACTCCTTTCATGTGTTTGTGATCGAGAAACCAGACGGCAGCAGAAGGGTAATATACGACTGCCATGATTGGACCTCCTGTTATTCTTCCTCTCCCGTTCACTTACCACGCGTCAGCGACTTGGTGAACCAAGTGTTAACAGAAACTGTTTTTGCCGAAATTGACCTTAGAGACGGTTTCTACCACATTACCTTGGCCGCTTATACACGTCAATTCTTCGGTATTAAATGAAGCAAGAGAAATTTCGTTTTCAGAAGTTACCAATGGGATGAACATTATCGCCATTGTTAATGCAAACGGCAATGCAAAAATAATTAAACTTCCTCCTCAGTGATGTGTGCACATAACCTGTGTATTATGATGATATACTCCCTTGCGAATCAGTGTCACAAGTGAATACTATGCAACTCTACACTTGCAGATAATATTAAGAAAAGTATCCTTGTGACTACCAAGGAACCAGTTTACCTAGGAGTCAAGGTGTCAACAATTACTATGTCAGTGTCTATTTTGCCTAAGAATCCTCATATTTTGCACTTACCCCCAACGCGATTTTCGGTAGCTTTTTCCCGTCTTCGAACAGTCAATCAATTTAGTGTCATGTATTTATTTTCTGCTGAATGTTTTAGTAATTTATTTTTCCTTCTTACATAATTTGTTTATTTTACTGTTTTCGAAACACTTAAACAAACTGATTTTACATAATCGGTGTCTAGATAGACTCTCTGAAAAAACAATGAAGTACACCACATTTTTAGTGCATAACATACGAGTTTCTGGTTCAAATTGGTGGTCAACTAATTTGTGTTCAAAAACTTTATTTAATGTGATCTTAAAATGAAGTACTAGTGGCAGATGGACTAATTGTAAGCTCCCAGGTAAAGTGGTCTATGTTAAAATGAACTAAATGTGCATATAATGTGCATCATATACTACAAACAAATTAAAGTACACAATGAACACACAAAGAGCTGACCTTTTTTCAGGCTATTCACATAAAGTTCACATGGACTTACATTAAGTTCAGTTTTGGACGAGTGAAGTATTTATGGTTTTTGTGCTATGAGATTCTCAGTATATTCATTTTTGCGGAGTGATATAGATATCCCATCCTAAAGTGTTATTTCACATTCAGATAGCTCCAACTTTGTAAGCTATCTGATAATTATTTGACTTTTTCGTTCATTAACTTAAGCATTTCTATTTTGTTCTCTAACGTATTAAAAGAAATATTTCCCAACATAGCGGGTACCTATTCTGTAATCGTTTGTTTTTCGTACCTTCAACTGTTTCAACAGAAAACGTTTTTTGATCATTCGTCTCACACATTCCCCAGGTCAATTTCATTTGTCATTTCGTCGTACAGGATTAGTTATGCCAAAACTAACTTCGTCATGGGGTTTCTTGGAACATTCCAGTGCAAATCGATATAATTTGACTCACTTACTATTTAAAAATCTTGAAGAAGAGTTAAGATGGGCGCTTTCAAGATGGCGGTAATTGTCATTATACCCTCCAGCACGTATCGCCTTTTGTACAGTATCCAATAATAGCCATTTCTTTTAAATTTAACAGCTTGCAAAAGAAAAAATATTTTTCTTACTCTATTATTGATTTATTTGCTCTCTACGTTCAATCTTTCTCGAGCCTCCTTGCCGTTACTTGTTGACCATAGCAGCTACAATTTTGGCTTTGAAGGTTTACCTAGAAGCTGTGCCTACATAAGAATTTTCATCAAAATCGTGCTCTGTCACTTGGTGAGTGTCCCTTGTAAAAACACGCTCCCATTGACTTCAGATGTAAAAATCGGAAGTAGTATATCTTTGGCCCAGGTCCTCGGTCCAAATCTAGAGGTCACTAACTCTGATATTGGGCTACACGTCTGCCAAGTTTGGTCAAAGTCCTAGAGTCAGTGGTCTGGTCATTCCCTAGTTAGTCGTTTTAGGTCATGAGAAATCCAACCTATATTTGTCTGACTTGCAGTCTAAGAGGATCCAAGCCTACAGACAGGATAAACTGTATAACTGCTACGTATTCATACTGGGAGCAAAAATAGCTCGCTGGATTTATACACTCACAAGTAAAATTATAGCCTTGAAGAGGAGTTTAAATTAGTTCAGAAATTTCAATTAAATAACCTTTCTCTCCACACCCTCTCTCTCTCTCTCTCTCTCTCTCTTTTTTTTAATACTACCTACAGATGCACTGTGAATTGGAACCACGCTTGACACGCACATACTCGAGGTAAAGCGCATTGATTGATGCCTCCCCTTTGTTTCAATTTCTGACGTCGCCCGCCATTGACACATGCATCAGTAGATTGGCCACACCTGAACAGACCCTCACTTACCAACGCAAATGGTGAAACGAAGGGCTCTAGTACATCCCTAACTCCCTCCCCCTTTCCGCCCGATCTGTTCGTTGCATTTAGAATTTCCTCTCCTCCAGACTTTAACAACTTTATGCAATAAACTGTGTTTCATTCGCAAACTTTCAGTTAGAAGATAGGCAGTTCAGAGAGCAGTAAACTAAAGCTAAAGTACGGCAGTGAGTCATAAATAAACTTTGAAGAAATTTCACTTGAATGCTATGGATAGTAAAGTTAAATATATTATACGGTGAAGCAAAATTGTTTCCGAAATTTAATGATTTTGTTGTTGTTCTTGATAACTTTTCTATATAAACAACAATGTCAAAGCTTCCTATTGTGAGTTTCAGTCACTATTCTACAATGTACGAAAATTTTATATTTGAAATGAGCCAAGATTTAAAAGACTGTCTAAGATGTGGACGCTACTTTTCACCATCCAGAATAAATAAATAATTTTAAAAAATTAAAACACCCTTTTATGTAAAATATAATGCTTTAAAAAAGCAAAATACAAGCAATTTATAAGTTTAACATTGACTAGAAACCCAACACTAACATAAATGGTGTTCATGTTACATTGTTGAAACAGTCCCTGGACAACGAATTAGGAATTTTCACCTCAGGTATGATTTTTTAACTTTGACATCTGTGAAAATTCGTTTAGAGCATCTTTACTTTTATGTTATTAGTTCGTACTTTCACCACTAGGGATGCCACTAGCTTTTAAAGTACTGCAACAGTGTCCAGTGCCCTTCAGTGCTGTATTTGCAAATCATTGAATTTGCATACTGTAATTGACCCTTTCAAGCGTCTTTGTCTAGTGTTTGGCTATTGATAACCTAAATTGTGTTATTACCTACTGTTACAGTGTAAGTGACTGAAAGAACGCTCACTGTGCCAAAACATAAGTAAACAAAATGGGCAAGGACAGAGGCCTGAGTCTCAGTAAAAAGAGGAAAATTGTGGATATCTTGCAACATGTAGGTTTCAAACAATAAGATCTACTCACAAAGTGTAATATTTCTCCCAAAGTCTAGGAAGGATAAAAAAGAAACTAGAATTTGGTGAAATCATTTTCCCCAAACAAACGTTAAAATTATTGTAGATTAAGTAAAACAATATCTAGACAAGCAAGACAACTACACAAAGACTTTGCGCAACAGAAAGGCATCTCCAAAGACCTCACAGAGATAATTAATTTGTGATGCAGGATGATAAATCAGCACAAACACAGTTTGTAGACGCTGTGCGTGAGTATGGTTTCCATGCCTTTCGTCCAGTTAAAGAACCCAAGTTAAGTATAGCCATGAAGAAGCGTTTGACTTGAGCCAAAAAGCATAATCATGGAGTATGGAGTATATATGATTGGTAAAAGGTAAATAGTGTATTTTTATGCTAATGAATTGAACATGATTGGATAAATATAGTTTTCCACAGTATCTTGGGTCTTCTAAACATTACAAATCAAACTCTTCAAATAGTCCAGTTACAGTACTTCATTTCATCGTACTCATATTTTGCTTTAGGTTTGTTTTTCTGATGAACCCATGGTGGAAATCATCCCAGAATTGTGTAATGTCCCTGGCTGCTCCAACAAACGAAAGTAGATAGCCACAAAAAGCAAACAAAGGGCCCGCGGCACTCTTTTGCAAAAAAGTGGGTTTACCCATACACAACGGGGCCAAACCTACTTTGGAGACAAGCCGACATTAAGCCACAGGAGAGGGTACATAACGAAAGAAAACCGCTGTCGGACCTGAAGGCAGGGAGGGTACCTACCCATCAGCACCCTGCTTCAGTCACATCAAAGACAGAACACACTTTGGTCTAGACCACAAAGCATGTATGTACGTAGCCCGAAAGAAGTGCCAAAACGCAGAAAGTTGGCAAAAAAGCAGAAGGTTAAAACACGCAGGAAAAGACCCCAAAAGGGGGGAATAGACACAGGCGAGAACATCCCGCAAGAAAGCAGAACACAAAACGATATTTTAGTGACCTAACACAACTAGGCCACTAAAATAGTACAAGGCTCAACACAGCCGCGCACTAGTTAACATTTGACACGAAATTTGGATGAGCTCAACTGATTTGACTATTTCCTAAACATCGCTGAAGCATAGGATCAAAATATCAAACTTTAACTTCATCTGCAATTACTTCCTCACATATATATAAATTAACACTAAGCGGACTGAAATAGCGAAAGGTGGGGAAACTTTCAGCAATACCACAGTGATGGTAATCTACTTACATCATAATGAAACCCTGGATACAAGAAATATCTGGTAAAAATGTAATTTAGTTTTAGTTTAAAATGACAAACGCAAAGTAAAAATACTGATTGCTGATTTTAAAAAAAAGTTTCGGAAGAGAATCTCTTGAACACAAAATAAGTATTCAAGATGCTTTCAATTGCATATAACAAAAGGATAAATTAATTATATACAGAAATGCTCTGCCTAAGAACAGAGACAAGATTTCACATACTTATATTCCAAAAGATTTGGTTACTTTGACTTTCCAAACGTGGTACGCATTCTATACTTTAGCCCAGTTAAACCAAAATTTGCACAACTACTGAAGAGTAACATTTCTTTCAAAGAAAAGATGTATTTACAATATAGCTACTGGGCAGCTATTTACTTTGATAATTTAAAAAACGTTGTCAAAACATTTCGTATGTAATTTCCATTTTTCAAACTTCACACAACCTAACCTCTGTTCTAATAATACAATCTTGCTATACTATGGTTGGGTTAGGTATTAATTTACAACACGAATATGAACAAAAATGGCTTACGGCTGCTAACGCAACGAAGAAGCTTTGACTTCGCTGGTTTCCGAAATAAAATCTAAAGAATCGTTAAAATCTTACGATTGATAAAACGGACATGTTGAGGAAATTTCGTGCAATATAAACAAACCACTTTCCGAAAGAGCAAACAAACATGCTGAATGGGAAAATAACGTGTATTTCGTAAGGTAGCATCAACTATGGTGCAAGGTAAAATATTCAACGCATTCGAACCAAAATTTTAATTTGCTGAAATTTCGCTATCTAAATGTAGATGATACCTGAATTTCGCTATCTAAATTTCTCTCCCAGAAACCTGGGTTTCTGGGAGAGAAAGAGGAATTTCAAGACATTAATCATACATTACCTGACAGAAAACCGACCCCCAACACCTACCAAATTAGACGGACATGACCACTTCACACATACTTCCACTAGTAAAGCCACCAACAACTGACATGTTGAAAAATTTACTAAATCACTTTCACACACAGAAGAAAGGGGCTTAGCACCACAAATGATATATTTTATTTAAGAATAATAAGAAAACCCACTGCACACAACTTATGTTCCAGATCATCACACACGCTGATGAGCCACGCAAGAAGCTTCACTTTACACACTTCCTGGGGCAACCATTATGAACGGTGCAGGACGCCGTCAGCAGAAATTAAATTGTCAGCTTCCCATGAGAAATTTGGCAAATATAGCTTACCAAAATAATATTTTAAATCAGAAGATGCTGCTATTTTATGTTGATTAAACTTTTAATCATTAGGCTGCATTACAACTTTACTTTCTATATATTTTTCGGAGACAGCCTTATTATGCAGCTTTTCCTACGTCGACACCCATGTTTCAACTACTGATTGGACTCAGCCAGAGAAAAGGATCAAACCAGACGACCCGGAGCGAAAGGTGGTGTGGCTTAGTCAATTAGATTCTTAACGTAATAAAACAACAATCAGATCTTTTTGTTTCTTTCTGAAAATTTTAAAAGGAAGAAACTTTGTTGAGGAAATAAGACAATAAAATATGCAAAGAAATATTAAGTAATAAACTGAAAAAGCAATAAAGATAAAATCCCGCCAACACAACATTGAAAAAGAAAACAATGAAGCGCTAATCTTCATTGTTATCTGGACAAATAAAACTCTTTGAAGAAAGCCGAAGACGAAAAATATCGCCGACAAAGCAAGAAAAAAAGAAAAAGAAGACAAAAATGGGAGAGGTTAAGATATGTTGCGACCAAGCGAAAATGGGTCGCTACAACTGGTACATATGAGTGTGTGAAGGCCTGACAAACAGCTACTTTCAGTGGGAACACGAGAAGTGATGAAACACCTAGATAGGATCCTGGTTTGGAATGTGGTTTCTGCAAAATGGTACAGGCAAACTATAGTTTTGATGGCATAATGAAAAAGGAGCAATAGAAAACTATGTTGGACAGATACCTAATCCGACAAATGGGGATCTGGTTTCCAAATAATGATGTCATATTCGTGTAAGATGGGGTATCATGTCATTGCTACACATCTAAATTAATCATGCACCCACTGAAGAATGAAGGTATCAGGATATTGGATTCACTAGGCAACAGTCCAGACTTAAATTCTGTTGAGGAAACACGGAATTTAATGAAGAACAAAATCAGTTTTCTTCGTTGCACCACAAAAATCCAGTTGGTAGAGAGAGTGACACAAATATAGACACATGAAAAGAGCATAGCTATACTGGCAAGAAAAGGGTTGAAAATATGCCAAAGGAGTTAAGGAAATTATTAATGCAAAGGAGCGAATAAAAAGTATTAGCGACATCATTTTGTGCAAAATCAATCGCTGTGCTTGTAAAGCACTAATATTTACCATAACATACTGTATGTATCTTTTATGTAAAACTGACAAACTTGCTTTATAGACAAATATTTCATAATAAAATCATAATTCGATGTCCAGGGACTGTGTATGAGCTATGGATAGTCCACACTTTTGTTTTTAGTCATATAATACAATGTACAAATTATTTTTATTTAATCCTTCTTATAGCACTTTTTAAAAGTACGCTCTTTTTTTAAAAAAAATATGTTATTACTTTACCCTTTCAGGCATAAATAATTTTGAAATCGGATTTTCTTTTAGATTTGCGTACACTGCTTATTATGCTTCACATACGCTCGTAACAATCAATAGCAAATACAAAATACACATTAATAAGCGGCAGTGCCATTTGAAAAATAATAAACTTTATACTGGGTTGAAAACACTGACAACTAAGTGATAAATACTATCAACCAAATGATAAATAATATCACCCATATTCATGCACTGTCATCAAATTGAATACTGTGTGTAAAGTTTCAGATCTTGAGTTAGTCTGCAAGTGGGTAAAAATATTTTTTTTGGTGCAAATAAAATGTAAACCCAAGTTGCGTCATGACCAAAGGCCAAAAAAAATAATACTACATTATCTGGTTAATGAAAATAGTCGCCATCTGTAGACACACATTGCTGCCATCGCTCAGCCAACGATTGGATTCTATGGCGAAAGAAGTCTGGATGCTACAATGCACAGAAATTCTCAACTGAATGTTGCAACGTCCGATCATCAAGGAAGGTCTTCTCTGCCAAGAAGTGATCGAAATGGTTGAAGAGGTGATAGTCAGTAAGAGAGAGATCCGGGGAGTTAAAGGGTTTCATACTGTAACTCATGGAGAACCGACCGAGCGTTCAGTGGTAGAGCGTTGGCGTAGCTTTCGGAAGGTCGTGGGTTCGATCCCAGCGGCCGAAGATCCTTACTGAGGTTTTTCCAGGGTTTTTTCTCAGTATACCAGGCAAATGCAAGTTGGTCTCAAACTTATCACAGAAAGTACAAACATAAGTTTTAATAATTGAGTCTCGTTACAATGGGAACACTGTAATAAGCTGAAACTGATAGTGTGGTTAAAACACGGAGGGTTGTTCACTCTATCCGAATATCAATCTTGGAGGGCATAGGTCCAGCCTTGGGTCTTTTTCTTGAACTGCCGTTACCGGTACCATGGAAACCACGTTTCGGCAATCTCAAGCCTTATAACCCTTCTCCAGTACAAAGCACTCGCATTGTACGGAAATTGGTTACTATTTGTCGAGAAACCTCGGAGGAGTTTTATTTCAGGAATAAGAGCACAAAGTTAACATCTAAGAACTTTGCTCTCTATCGCTCGCGTTAGCTCAAAAAAAATATATACTTATAAGAAAATGAAATGTAGATAGTCCGACAAACAAATATTTTTAAACTTTTCCTATACTTAAATTGTGAATTTTATTTACGCCTTTTAGGCAACTTTGGCTCAGGTTAATTTCCTATATTCTACTATGTTATAACTTTATATATTGTAAAATATTGTGTTAAACATGAATAAAATGGGTGTATACAATGCGATTATGTGCAAGGACAAAAATGGTCTTACGTATAAATTGAAATGCACATGCAAATTAGATGATTGTAACATTATACCTAGGAATTATATTATCAATATATATAGATTTATTGTCAATATGTATTACTGCATTTTTCATATAACTATTTTTAAAAAACAAGAGAATAAAACGAAAGCAAAGAAAGAA
The DNA here is from genome assembly GCA_022664845.1 of Lepisma saccharinum. NCBI lineage: Eukaryota > Metazoa > Arthropoda > Insecta > Zygentoma > Lepismatidae > Lepisma > Lepisma saccharinum. The sequence continues at coordinate 13,512 of JAGDQP010045743.1, forward strand.
CAAAGGATTAGGCGTGTATGTGGAAGTGATCCAAAAATAAGGATATAAATGCCCCCACCTCTAGGCATAGAAATATATCTGGAAAGAGAAAAAAATTAGGGAGACAAGTAGGAATAGGGGAGGCGAGAATGGTAGTAAATCACTAATGAAATACTAAGATAGGGGCAAGTGGTGGACTATTAAAATAAAGAATAAAAGTATTTTTAATATTAGGCAAGTGTAAGGCAATTAATGCCATTTATCATTTCTATTATCCCTATTTTTTTAAAAAAAAAATCTGTCAAGTCTTGGAAATGCTTATATTTTAGTTAATGGAAGTAGCTAACTAATATAATTCTATAAATCATTGTAGAGCGGTTTTGGCTCCTCTGCAGTCAGTGAACTAACAATTTGTCTGTGACGTAATAGGAAATGAAATTACTCAGTTTTAATTAATGTTTACTTTCTCTACATTGTGTGGGAGGTCTAATGTGAGAGTAAATATAGTTCAGCTTGGTTCAACTGTTTCTCCGAATGTACACATCCGTTATCATTGCTAAACAGATTGCGAGATGTGTATATCCGAATATGTTTGTTTATCTGATAGATTACCTAATATAATATAAAAATATTACCTTAGTAATCATATGAATGATACAATTAAATTAATTGTATGAGTGCTTACAGCACCTTAGTATTACACCCATCCTAATGTTACGCATAGTTTCTGAATATTTTGCTCATAAATACGAATATGATCTTTCAGAATTTATATCCTGCTCAAACGAAAGGAAAATTTTACAATCAACGCCCAAAGTTATCAAAAAAATAACTTTGGAAAGATTTTAGTATAGTTTCCTGTAATTTGCAAAACTTTACGTTTTCTCTAAGTAACTTAAACCAGAACCATAATCGCAGTGCATCCATTCCATGGTATTTAACCAAAAAAAATATATCATAGGGAAATAAGTTTTGCTGATGACTGTAAATAGCATAATCTTTAGTGTGCCTGCTTTTCATCTTTCTATTTACCTCATTCTAACTTGAAAATGTACAAAAGGATTTACACAGAACTCAATATCAGAAGAATGGGTTTACGAGAGCTCGAGTTAAATCATATTTCTATTTCTGTCTATACACCAGCAACAAAAAGCAATCATCCTTCAATCTTCTTAAATAAAATAGTATTTTTTAAAGAAAAACAAAGCTTTCTGACAAGGCTGAATTCTTAAATAACAAAAATAACTTCAAACGTAACCGTTTCGAAAGTATACCAATTCCTTCCTCAGACTACACTCTACAACTGAATATAGAAAAATTACCTAATCAATAAAGAAAGGAGATCGTCTTTTCTTTCTACCAATCAGGAGACACTACTAATTAAAAGTTCACTTTCTTTCACTAGTGCTGCCCTCTCCCGGGCAAACGTACCTGTCTTTCACCTGTCAAATTTGATGAGCCACCAAGTCACAAACAGCTTTTAATTGATCATAATTGCGGGAAACACCTTCTTAAAAATATCTTTTCACGAAGCCAAGTCCCTCGCTACACAGGCTAAACAAAAGAGCATAAAAATTCAATAAATATATTTATAGAGTTAGTTACCTTCTCACAAATTAAAAATACGAAAAATAAAGAAGTAAATAAAAAATAAACTAAAATAACAATTAATACCAAAACTAAATAAAAGTAATAAATATAAATAAATACGTAAAACATAAATAAATAAATAAAAATTAAAGCTCTCTAAGAAAATACTATAAGAATTGCCGTTTAGCGTCCTCATATTGTTCTCTTTTTCCTCCTCAGCTCTTCCTTTTTCAAAATGTCCTCCCACTCTTCATCAATACTATATCTACTGTTCCAGTTCATAGCTTTATCGGCTACCTTTCTTATCCTTTTCGATTCTATCCACTTTCTGACTAATTGCCTACATTTGTGCTCCACTACTGTTGCCCCTTCCCAGTTAACTTCATGACCCGTTTCACTTACGTGCTTGAAAATAGCATTAGTGTCTC
>JAGDQP010045744.1:0-15507 GCA_022664845.1 Lepisma saccharinum
ATCGTGTTTGAGTCAGACTGAATCTTCGAAAATAGTTGTTCCCTTCTTCAAACTGACTAGTATTTCCAAGGAGAGATGAATCATTCTATAACTAGCTATCGTTCTTTTCTTCTACCTTATGATAAGCGGGTATAACTTGAGGTGCGTTTTTAATTAAAAACTAATTTCGATTTTTTAGCATTTGTTCACTTCTTCAAATTACTGGTTCATTTTTTCTAAATTATGTGAATTTTATAAACTATTTAATGTGCGTGCTTTTCACTGCCTCAAAGGAAGAAAAAAGTCGAATAGCAAGACCAAGACAGAGCTTTCCTTCGAAATTACAAAATAAAAAGGAGTTTCTCTTAAAAAAACTTTAGGTGAAGGAGTACCGAACCCGAGACCACTGAATCCCAAGTCCAATGCCTTATCCATTTTTTTTACCATTTTATTAAATCTGAGTTGGACTACAGAATCAGAATGAACGGAAAATAGTACAAAAAACGTTAAATGCAAATAAAGTTATAAAATAAATTACACAATAACATTTCAAAATAACATATTTAAAATATAAATAAAATATAAACCATTTTAAAAATAAAAACTTGCGATGAACTGGTATCGAACCCGGGACCACTGTATTACAACTCCGACGCCTTATCCATTACTCCAAGTAGCAATCTACCAACCACTGCTTGGTGAGAGCTCTTTATATCAATTCCGTACACGAATAACAGACGCTACGACGCTATTAATTACGTAGTGTTCACACATCATGGTTGTCCTCTCTGCAGATAAGTCTCTGCCATTTTGTTCCGTTCTCCCAGCAGTTCTGTTTGTTCAGAAAACAGGAAACAATGTGTTTTACCATTAACAAGCTTCGGAGAAAAATAGCATCTAAGCCAGTAACTGCTGTTTTTCATCGGTTGTAGCAGTCATAGCAATTTATCCCATGAAGCAGTGATAAATAGCTGTTACGCTAGTTTTGCCCATCTCAAATTCGCACCTATTTTTGAAGGTTTTACACATTTTTTTTTTTTTTTTGCTTTTTTGTGTATTGTATAGATGCGCCATCCCTTCCAGATATCAAATCCGGCATAAAGTATATTTTCACATTTTTGGCGTTTATTGCCTTCTTCAAACTGCCGATTCAATTGGTTTCCCATTTCGGATCCAGCAAAATTACAATGATTGTGGTTTAGACTAAAAATATCTGGACTTTAAGTCCTGAACTGGTTAAAATCAAATTTACATGACTGAAATTTTAACTCGTCTAGGCAATTTTTTCTTAGTATGATTATCGAAGCAGGAATTTTAGTACTAGTAGTAGTTCCGCTGTGAGTGTTGCCAACATGTTTCATTCACCACCCACTAGAGGACGATAGAATTAACTAGTATCGTATATTCCGAATCTTCTGTTAGAAATAATCATACGAATAACATTGCTGAAGTCATAATTTCCATGTTTACAATGTCAGTTTCATAGAAAACCCATCGAAGCTTCTTGTGATTTTCAATACCACGTCGAAAATAGCTGGCACTTTCCAGATTTTATTACATGTATTATCAACAAGTGTGAACTGTGGACAAATATGTAATTTACTGTCGGAATGGGAAATTAAACTGCTATTTTATCAAATCAATAACATCTTTAATGATTCAACATTCATGGCATTAAATTAAGCAAGAAGTAATGTACAAGCGTGAATTACAGTTGAAGACTTGAACTGAAAAACATCCCAAGTCTATCGGTGTATATTTTTCAAGAGGAACGGAAAATAGTCCAAGATCTTTGAATGTTATCCTATTCGGCATAAATTATTTTGTGTTAAAAATGTGTATATGTGGTGGGATTAGGATGTAATATTTATGTAAGTGGATAGCCCTTGGAACATAGATGCCGACGAACAGAAAAAATGCAAACACGAGCAAGTGGACTTGGGATGTTTTTAAATTCAGGTCTTCAATTAGTATACCAAAACGAAGAACATAGGATTAAAAAAATTAAATTGATATTCAAAATATATACTTTAAGTATTTACGAACATGCATTAGAATCATTGATGACCATTAGAGTTTGGTAAACAATTAGATTTACCTTATAGATTACGTTAGTATTTCATTTAGTAAGCTTATGAAGATTAAGAAGTGCATTGCAGGCTTACACATATAGTAAAATTAGCTTTCTAGTATGATCAGGGTCCGATACTAAACAAAATGGCAGTTCTAAGTTACAGATTGTTTTTTTAAAGTAAAGAGAACTTGCATGAAATTGTGTTCAATACTTGCTAAATGTCATAGTGGCGCAATATACAGCGCTCAGCTCTTGTGCTTGGGATTGTCGGTTCGATATCTGGTTATGCCATGTGGGCGTTGTGGTATACAAACAAAGTGTGCCAGAAGGTCTTCCCGTTTCCATCAACTTTTTATTCTACCAATTAATACCTCAACAACCTTCTGGCTTCAGCCAAAGCTGTTTAAAGTAGGATGACCATTCAATCCCGGTTGACGCGGAGTATCACAGGATTAGGTCATTTATTGCCGGCTATGTATCTCCATGCTTCAAAAAGATAAATATGCTTCTAACAATTTTATCGTTTGATTAAGAAAGAAATATTCGAAATAACTTCAATCTAGCGCTAGCAGTTTTACTCTTTTAAGGGTTCCTAACTTTTTATTCTTTACTTTTTCGCTAAATCCTTGAAATGTAATATTTTACAAAATCACATTAGAAAAATATTTTTGTTTAAGCAGGATATTATATAGAATTTTCTCTTGAGATAAAATTTGTATACAAAATGTTATCAGCCTTTTTAATTAACTTATTGTACTGCACCAGCATTACAAGTATATATGTGAAAACTGATGTGAATAATCTTAGAAATTATCCAGATTCTCCCCTGAATTATTGGAAAAAATATGATTACCTATTTAATTTTTAAGGTCTCAAAAATAAAAGTAGAATGGAACATTAAACATTTTTAACGTGTACGTAAAATGAGCAGCCTGTATTAAAACATCTGAATATACGGTATTTGTATGTATTAACGTACAATAGAAATTGCTTAGTAAAATATTGTTACAAACGCAGAATATAATTTTAAAAGTTCTACGCAATAACTGACATTCGATATTTATATAAATGCATTCGCTCTTGAAATGCTCTTATTTTTCTATGAAGAACCCCTTTTCTCTTGCTTCTCGGCTCAACCAGCATTTCTTGCCCTCTTCCTTGTCATGAAAACACTATTCTGCATTCTAATAAAATTTCACTGTAATATCAAAACATTAAAAACAGTTTGAGATTTTTTCGTTAGTACTATAACATCGTTGACTATATGAGCGCTAGTCCTATTATACACTAAAATTTGTACCACATGCTAGCCTCTATTAGTATCGTGTATTGTAGTTTACTGTACCACACAAAAATCTATATTTACCAGTTTTTATTTACCTATTTATTATGCTGCCAAATACCGCGTTAAATAACTTACTGTACCGCACGCGTCAAGGATATGCATGTGTATTGCCAGTTGATACCGAATCATACACCGGAAGAAGTCATCAACCTTTCAGTTACACCATAAATCCATTTCTATTTACTATTATACTATGAAAACAGGAAAAATGAATATTAGTAACCTTTAAAATAGGATATATATCGTTACTGAAACCACTCTCGTGATTGCTCCAGAGCTCATCGCCATGTGTAGTTTTTTAATGGTACCTTCTGTACTGAGAATTAGGGACGTGACACTCAGTTTAAGCTTCCTTACCGCACGCTGTTATCTTCGTTCTTCACGTCTGCTTACTCACAGGATTTTTCAAATACATCTAGCTATTGAAATATACTCACATGTAATTAAACTATCATATCACCAATTCTGGTATCTACATTTATCTTATTTTGCAACTACAGAAATATGTGTATTCAGTTCATTCTGCATATAGATCCATTATCAGCTGCTTTATCAAATAAGCCACCGCTTGCCTTTCGAACGTAAATTGATTTATATACAGTGAATAAGTAAAGCACTGTTGATAGCAGGTCACTGATTAGCGGGTGGGCACCACGTGTGTTCCACACCCCCATGTGGGGCTCTGCGAGAGCTGCAGTTGTGCGTGAGATCTTGTAGGAAGTAGTTGTGTGAGTGATTCATGTGAAACGGAACGTCGTCGTCAGGTGACGCTATTCGAACGGGACATGGTAGTGCTTGCTCGATGCATGCGGAGATCGATTTCGATCAGGGTGCAGGATTTCGGCTTTACACGTTCAATGGTCTTCAGAATGAATTAAGGCGTCACAGTCCACAACATACACAATACTGGACGTCCAGCCGCCTTCAATAATCGAGACCAGCTGTACTTGAGACGAATTGTCAACAGAGACAGGAGGGCGACAGTGCGACAAATCAAGGCCCAATTCAACACTGGCCACGCTAGAAACGATTTTCAGTGAGCAATTCGTCATAGCATGCGTTGCCTCGTGTATGGGAGCCGTTGCCCTATACGGTTCCCACTGCTAACCCCGGGATAGTGGACATTCATTGCATTTGCTAACAATCACCTCGGATGGACACTGCAACAGTTGCGTAACGTCGCCTAGTCCGAGAAGTCATGGTATCAACTGTATTATGCCAATGGAAGGCACTGTTTTGTTGCGTAGGCCTCATGAAGGGATGGATCCCACATGCTAAGAGGACGTGCTCCTGGGTAGTGGAGTATCAGTCATTGTGTGGAGCACGATTTTCTTTTATGGAATGGGCCCTCTGGTTGTTCTGAAAGACACCTTGAATGGTCCACGGTATCGTCAGCTACTCGGCTACACCCGTTTTGGCTTTTGAACTCCCTGACGATCTTGCGGTGTTTAAAATGGCAAATGAGCCGCCATATCGTTCCAATGTCGTCCGAGAATGAATCGAGGAACATGCAGCGGAGATCCAATTACTGTGCTGGACATCCCGGAGCCCCGATGTGAGCCCCATTGAGAATATTTGGTACGCCGTTGAACTCAGGCTCCGCTCACTGGATTCTCCACCCACGAACAAGACGCAATTGATTTCCGCTCTGCAGACTTGTGGTGCCTCCGGAAGTTTACCAGGGATTTGAAGAATCACTTCCACGCCGTATCGCTAAGCTCCTCAGGGCCAACGATATATATAAAGGGACAGAGAGGGATAGATAGTTGCATAAAATACATTTGAACGTTGGTCAGGTTCCCATACTAAGAAAGGGATATATTTTACAATTCTTAGCTGTTTAATTTATATATTCTCAAAGTTATTTTTCATGTTGTATTTGGCATATTCTGAGTATAAACCTCACAATGTGATACAATTCCCTTAATCTGATGTCAGCCAGAATATTGAAATCAGTGTCATATTCGTCTTGCTACCGACGAGTGAAACGGTGGATAAAGTAGCACCATGTCTTACAGAAACAAAACCATATTATTTCATAACGCAACTCGAGTCCAGTAATTTCCATTAACCTAGTCATCAAAAGATTGTGGCAAAATGAAAATGGTGTAATTAAAAAAAAATATGCTGGCCTTGAAACAAATGATTCGAGATTTTTGCTGGCCTTGAACTAAAACGTTATAACCAGAACCAGAATACTAATGATCTTATAGTTATTAGACTACTCCATATACTGGTACAACTCACGGATCTGCCATTTTAAGATGCATCATCCTACATATCTAAAATATCATTTCTCACACTTACATACCCATTACCAGGTATGTCGTGGAGTGAGAAAAGCACCACATCATCTACGTCAGTTAATATATACATAATTTTCACGTTGTACTCTTGTGTTGCAGAATAGTATCACTAGTGCCAATGTCAATCGACGTGCAATTTTAATTTGAATTGTGTTTCCGGATATAATCAAACACGCAGCGTATGGAAGCAGTTTGTTTTATTAACCTTAGTATTTAACTACGCTAATCCATGTGCCCGATCCAAACAGTGGCTACAAAGATGAACAGGCATTAAAACTTTGATAAACTTTATTTTTATGTGGGCTAGTCTAGTAGCTTTGGACTTCGACCCGTCACGATTCGCTTCTTAGCCATTATAATCCACACCGATGTCTTTGCGTGGATTTGAACCCGGGAATTTCGAGTCGTTGGCCTACCGCCGTAGACTGCAGTGCTACCTGGCCTGCAACAGGCATTGTTTATCCAGATAAAAGACGTGTCTATACAATACTGTTTTTTGCCAGCAGGGTAGGTGGGTTACAGGGTTTTGCCCTCATATCCTGCCCATTGCTTCATCATTCATTATATAAGCTGCTTTCTCAATTACACACAGCCCGATTCCGGCGAACGTGGGAGTTTTTCATGTAAACTTTATTACCGTTTCTGCTATAGGTTGATGTGTTTCATTTGAAAATTTGAACAAAACTTTTTTAACTGAGTTACTCTTGGTCAGTAAGTCATGTTAGAGCAACGGAATTACGTTCATCTGATATAAGTTTGTGATCCAATGTATATATTATTTACCTGTGTTACAGTGGCGACACTAACGCTGCTAAAGAGGTAATATCAGTATCCACAAATCACCAACTATTATTGAAAGGAGACACAACAATTATGGTTAAGGTTGCACAAATATGGTGTTTTTAAAAACTAAAAAAGTAACCATCATTACATTTGTTACGGTTACAAAATTTCTTCTTATAGATATGTTTTATTGTGAGATCTCTTCGTATGCAAATTATAAATTATAATAAACACTTACGTAATTCATATTTATAAAGTTGTTACTCCTTTTGTGAATGTTTAATGAGAAAAAAGGATTTTCAATGAACATACTTGAAGTTTAAGTTTAAGTTATACAAAGGGGCTTTAAGAAAGAGAGGAAATTATGAAATATGGAAAGAATCGCGGATATAGTAACGTCCCTATTTCACTTGTTTTTAATTAATGCGTGATTTCATGTAAGGACCGAATTATCTTGACCTAATTAGATATATACACAACAAATATATCCGATGCCTTTAGAGTGAATCACATATACTGAAGTCAAGAAAAGCTATCTAAAACATGTCTATTAATAAGAATGTCTGTGTTTGAAAAGATCAATATTTTTGAATATTAAATTAACTAAAATCAGCTAAAACTTCTACATTGTTTCAATGTGCCACGATATAAGATTTTTTTCATCTTTTGTGAAGAATCTATCTTCAAGAATCTATAAGCTAAGTGTTGTGAAATAATTTTTGCACCTTGTACATCTCGAGGTGCAGCACGTAAATAAATTGTTAAAACCTTATACGTTATGAGACTTAAGGCTTTCGTGATAATGCGCAAAGCATGTAAGTCACAATTCGTCTCAGACCAAACACTTATAGCCCTTCTGTAAAATAAAATATGGTTATAGGCCAGCTAATAGGTCCATGAGATAGTGTGATATAACATTTTCACAATTTAAGTAAAAGAACTACCAACCAATACAGTAATATCTCAACTGTGTCAAGAATTGTGTTATTCATTATGTAATTAGCACTTTCACAGAAGAATCCAATTTAGTATTTGGGTTTGAAGAGTTATCCCTATATAATCGAATAGTGCTTACTGCAATTGGAAGAAGGTGGTGGTATATTTCCAAATCTGTTATGTTTAGATTGTTGGTATTAAAATATATTCAGTCTTGTAAGAAAGCTGCGGTGTTTCTTTTCTCAGATTAGGTACAACGCCGTATTGTTATAATGTTAATAAAGTAAATTAATTTATTGCAGTTTATTGAAATTTGCAACATTTAAAACATGTTATTCATTTCAAATTAATTCATGTAACTGTATCATTCAATACTTTAAGCTATTGAATTACGCATACTCAAGCCATGTCTAGGACCATATTTTACCAGTTCGAATTTAGCACACTGGAACTGTTCTTACTTTATACGTAAATATTTTATAAATTCCATATAAGATTGTCCTTCATAACACGTCTGACTAAAGAGTAATAAGAATATTCAGACTATTTTGGCACAATAAATTTTATTTTTTATTAAATAACTATAAAGTTAAATTTATAGATTATCTGGTGCAAATGATGATTGTTTGAAATTCGGGCTGCGTGAAGTATATTTCTGGATCTCATAGCTTTTGTTTAGAACTACTCAATATGAGCGTTTAAAATATGTAGAAGTTACAAGTATTTGAAAAGGTTATAGTTTATACTGAATAGCAGATTGTATTATATTTATATAAATTTTGTGGTGGGGTTACGAAACGTTAGATGTGAATATATATGTTAACTAAAAGTGATAAAAGATGTTAATCTTTACATATGACGCATACTATCTCAAAACATTTAATATTAGTTTGAGAATATTGAAAAAAAGCGATCATGATATTTTATGCGGCGTCCGCGGAATATAAAATGTTGTATTGGCACACTTTAATAGCTACACGAATGTTTTCTGAAGGATTTTGATAGAATGCTGCGAGTTTAAAATTTATGTTAGATAATTTTAGAACTTATTAGTATCAAGTGCTGTCCGTGACATGCCTTGATTATGTTCTGGTGCATTTCTCTCATCTCTATTGTGGCTTCAGTCTTAACACTCAAGTCGCTTAATGCTTGACTTTGGTGTAGTGCATGTTATTGAAACAAAGTTCGTCGGAAGCATATTTGTCTGGGTGGAGAGCTTTAACTCTTGAGGCGGTGTTGCGAAAACAATACAATATTCAAATTCGCAAACTGCACTTAGTCCCTTAGCATATTTATGATGCTATATCAACCATCTGAAAAGAAACGAATTATTTTGCAACTGGAGTCGACAATTTTTGATCACCTGCATTTACTCAAATCTTTTACACAATTGTAAATAATATCTGCAAGTTAGGATATATACAAATGAATACAGAAAACGTTAGGAAGCAGGGTTTGCATAAAGCATGAAAAAAGGATATTAAACCTTATCGAAAAAATAACTTAGCATATACCGTGTAAGAAATATATTTGTTTTCATCAATTTCAATTTATATTTTATTTACAACAGGAACAAAAATTTAAACCAATGTCCACGTGGAGGATAGTACTATGTTTGCTTGTTTTGCATGAACTCTTATTTGACTTCGGATTGTGTACTTTGTCACTCAACAATTCAAGAGTTACCATGTTTATTGTTAATGGACGAACAGATGCAAAAGGTAGATGGGTAACAGATATAAAAGCTGACATCCAGGGTAATTTTAAAGATGGCTTTGTAGTTACTGGGCAACGTATGGAATATAACGGAGTATTAGCTCGCCTCGAAAGTACAATCAGAGGTAAGGACATCTACGTACTTATACTAAAGTGTATTAATATATCAATATCTTATTTTTTATCTGAAACATCTTTAAAAAACAGTTGCTTCCATGTTTAAAAATGTTCTTTTTTTTTTTTCAGAAATACACTTGATCAGAATCAATAAAACATATTTAAGTGCTAAGAGAAACCATGCTTAAAAATAATTTAGTGAGGTTTTTAGGGGTACATCTTTGGTTTTCAAGAATGTCATTTCTAAATATAAATATTTGCATATGAAACGGTCTAGCAAATGCAATTTACGACAATAATCTAAAAAACACAACTAAGCTGGTAAAAATAAATGACTAAACTTACTCAATCTTGCCAAAGAAGTACCTTCGGTTATCTATGCACAACTGACAGCGTTTGCTGAGGAATGGAAGCAAACAAAGAAAGGTTCATCCGTCATACTTCTCAGCACATCCGTCACAGTTGTTTCCATTTCTGCAATGTAGTCATGACACTAATTGTTCAATGGTATTTTCACACTAATAACGAAAACTGACACATCTAGAGGTAGGGGATTGGGTGGCCGGGCAGTAAAACTATTCCTAAACTGGTGCAACAGAATGGATCCTTGTATTCTAGTGCAAGAACAACCCATGCCCAGAAGCCAATAAATTAGGACGGCGCTGCCGAATTGTATTACGCACACGTTTAGCAGGTCAATGTAAATGTTGTGTTTATCGTTTGTCATTCAGGCATATATTCGTGGTGATTTAAACATCTGGAACTAAAATACTGTCAATATGTTTCTGTTTTGAAGGTTTCCGTTCCACATTTTGAAAGCCTTTTGTACCATTGAAAGACATAGTTTATCGATAATGCCTTGCCACCATATGCTTGCTGTATCATATTCCATGGTATTTAGGGAACTTTCCTAGCTTAACGCAAATTTTATTGTCAACTCTCTGCTCGTAATTAGCGTCCATTACTTCACCAGTGTAACCTGCAACTAAATTTGTCAATAAGATGAACACCGTTAGTTACCAAGCACAGCTTGGATTACAATAAAACACATCCAATGCATTTATATTCAGAACATTATCAAATGATTAAATTGCATTAATTTATTGTGTTTGAATGTCGCAGGTAAAATCCTGGAACTTTACAGAGAAACATGTATTTTCATTTCGACATACCTCTACATCAGACATATTCCTGAATCACATACTTCCTTTGGGGAATCACCACGCACTAATCACGCAATTTAAAAATATACATTTTCAAGTAGAAGTGATTTAAAGTTTTTGACAGTACTATTCCCTATCCATTATAGCGCTCATAATATTTGAAATACGAAGCTCTAATGTTAATTTTCACACGCTTTCAGTAGCTTGTAGCTCCGAAACTATGCAGAGTTCGAAACTTTCTCAGAACATAGTTAATAAGAACGTCAGCATAGTTAATAAGAACGTCAGCTGCCTGCAATGAATTGGCCAACGTATCCTTATTGGCTATATGGTTTAGTCGCCTCTGCCTTGAAACATTTCAATTGTATGTATGAAAAACAATGTTAACCCCACAAAGTGAATCACTGTACCAGACCATCAGCTTTATGTTATAAGTACGATAGAAACATTAACTAATGCTATGTTTGAAATTAGAGGTATGTATAAAGTTTATTCTGGGTACAAAAAGAAAGCCAGTAGAACTTGTACACATATTAAAAACACGCTAACATACTTCGAACTTCTAAGAAATTACCATTTTAATCAGCTTTATAAGTACAATAAGTCACTTCTCTTTGTTGGGGACGCTCTTCCAAAATCCCGTGGCAGACTGCGCATCAAAGTTGGGGGATTGTGCGAGGCTGTGCTCTCATCTGGGGAGGTTTGCCTCATTTATTGTAACCTACTCGTGATGGTACACCTACTTATCAAATTTAATTTTTCTAGTTTCAATGGTTTCGAAAATTGTTTTTTGGTCAGCCTTTTTGGATTGTCGCGTCCTACTCGTGATGGTACACCTTCATACCAAATTTAATTTCTCTAGCTCGAAAGGTGTGGAAAATAGTTTTTGTATGGCAATTATGAATCCAAGACGGCGACATTTAAAAATGATGAATATTTTCCTAAATTACTACTGATAATAAAGATTAAAGGAGAGGCAATATGATAAATGACGAGTATATTTACCTAGGGCAGCACAAAACATCGAATGCCGAGTTGACGGATGAAATAAATAGATGTAAAATGGCGTGGAGTTCGTTTGGAAGTCAGCATTTTATTTTCATAAGCAAACTACCGATGTGCCTTAAGCGTAATCTTTATAATAAATGTGTCTTACGCCTAATGATGCATGGCTGTGAAACTTTGACATTGAATGCGCAAAAGACTTAAAGATTAAGTCACAGGAAAAGCTATGGAGATATACATGCTAGGATGAAAATAGGAGAGAGAGGAAGACAAATGAACGGATTTACGCACAATCAAAAGTAGATGATATAATCAAGACTGCGAAGAAGATGAAGTGAGTATGGGCCGGTCACATAGTTAGACGAACACATGAAATATGGACCACAAATGCACTATATTGGACTCCTAGAGGGAAGAAAATACCGAGGCGACGTCCAGATGGGAAAATGGGTAGATGAAATAAAGCGTTTCTTAGGAGCTACATGGATGAGGATAGCAGCAGAACAAGATATGTAGAGAGAAAAGCGAAACCTTCATACAGCAGTGGATACAGAATGGCTAAATGTGATGATGATGATGATGCCTCTTGATAATACGCCTTTATATCTAATTTCATATATCTTGCTCAAATGATCAAAGATGGCGTGTTTGGAGATATTTCCTTAATCTACTAGTGACGATGTACTGTCATACCAAATTTCGTTTTCTTTCTAGAGCCCTTTAGGGTATGTATTGTATAAAAAATTCATTGTGGCGGCCATTTTGGATCCAAATCGGCAAGTGTTTCAACATTTCGTAATATTTTCGTTACCTATTTCTGATGGTGTACTTTCATACTAAATTTCGTTTTTCTATCTCCAGCCGTTTAAAATGTTCAGGGATTTTTTCCAAAATCTGTATTTTCTGGCCGTTTTGAATCAAAGATGACGACGTTATGAAAATATAGGAATTTTCCCTTTACCTACATATCGTTCTCCACCTTCATGACACATTTCATGTTTATAGCTTTCTGCGAGTTCTAAACGATATGATGAGTGAGCGAATGAATCAGTTAGCCTGAAATGCGCAATTTCAGGGGCACACACCTCGAATATGTTTGAAGCTACGAATATGAAAATGTGCACACCAGCAGATTTTTGCTATATCTCCTTAACATTGAAAGCTCATATTCATATATTTTCTCTTGCAGTGCGTCTAAATAGCCAATTTCACCATAAGCTATTTTTGCTGTAAAACATTATTTCTGGCAGTCCTGATGTTTTGCGACGCAGAAATTGGTTTGCATGTACTGCCGTGCATTTTGATAAGTTAATAATTAAATTCTAGATAAGTCGTGGTGGCTCAACATTAGAAGTGCTCAGCTCCGGCCCTTGGGGTTATCAAACTCCCCTCGTGCCGTTTGGCTTTTTTTGGTGGACAAACACCGTGTGCGTAGGGTTTCTCGGGGTTCCCCGTTACCTTCAATTTTCTTCATTCCAACATTCAATGGCAGTCATCCCAGAACCATCCATATAACCTGAACCCAAGTTACCTATAGGCCTCCTAGGTGTCCCATCAATATATTTAGCTAGTTATCAATAAGAATCACAAATTGGCGCCATGATGTGACATATCACGTGTTTTACTTCCATAAAAGCGTCAAAGTATCATATAAATTTTTATTTTTCATGTTGTTGCTATCAATGGCATATTTATATAGTTGGTCTTGAGCCCAGTCTCTAAATTTCCGTATCCTTCAGAATTAGTGTAATTTTTCCTTGAAATTATACAGCGGACCTCAGAAATAATGGAGCAAACTTTGAGATGTGATTTTTGATATCTACTCAAGAAAAATGCTCCTTTGAAGAAATTCCGAAATCTGTATAGTTTCGGAGCTACACACGTTTAAAGTCACGACGATATCATCACAAATGACGTCATATATCGGCAATGCCATAAATGGTGTCGGCCTAGCAAATCACTTTCGAGGAAGTACCCAACAGATCTACTCTTTAGGATTGGCGAGTGTACTTTAGATGATATTTTTATGCTTGCCCAATCAAAACACTTAATTCCTTGAGAATGAAATTCTTAGGTTTCGAAACCTATGTATGCGGCAATCTGTAAATCAAACTCTTTGCTTAAATAGGTGTATTGTGATTTGCTAAGCTGACACCACGCTGTAAAACGCTGTAGATGTATGTTAAATTTTACGTATTGAAACTAAATACAATTTTGAATGTTTTATGTAATATAATTTATTATAAAAATACAGTGTGATCAGGACTTTATAAAATGTGCGTTTCTATTGATAGCAAAATTCATTGTGGATTATCAATATGAGTCAGTTTTTAATGTGTAGGTTCCGTCATCTCAATCATATTTTCATTGATATTTACTCTTATTTCTTTATAATGTCATAAATTATCAACTTGAGTCAGAGAGAAGTTTTCTATGTTTACAGAAAACAAGAAGTCGAATTTAAGTTCTGTTTTTATGTAAAACGATTAAGTTTAGAATACTTTTGCCAAAATCGATATGTAATTCAAGGTTAACCTAAATAACTTATCCTAAATCTAAATTTTAATATTTAGAAAATACGTAAGTTACATTAGTTTCTTTCGCTAGTCATAATCAAACCTGAAGTGAAAGTGATACAGTTTTTACTATCTTTCGGACAAAATCAGAAGTTTAATGCAACCAAATGAAGCTGAAGGGTTGATGAAAAGAACAATCAAAGCCAATTTTCTAAAGTCATTTAGGCATGCTTAGCGTAGATCGACAAGATGTCCTAGATGATCAAAAATGTATTTAAATGCAAGTACTGATAAATTTAAATATATTTTCGCACAACTCTCAAAAATTGACTCTGATTGTTTATTCCCTTTATCCGTCAACAGTATTTGCGAATTTTCTAATAATTTCTTTTGTTTCTCTAAGTACATACAATGAATGGTTCTTCTGTATTGCAGAGTATGGTGTAGGAGATCAGGACCTTAATACCCACCCTGGGAATTATCGTAAGTACTGAGATACAGACTTTTCAGCCTCTATCTGCATTGCATTGTTTATACGTTGTTATTTTAAGGTACGTTCAATGCTAAATACAGTTTGTGTGTTTACATTGAGTATCTATTTTCCTTTCTTCTGTTCACGTTTTCAGTGAGTCTTTACTTGTGTATAGACATTCATAATGTAGAATCATTACTCTACGGGACGATGACGAAAATTCTAGACTGCTTAACATCGATAGACTAAAACGAAGTAATATGAAAGGGAACATTCGCAAATTTTGAGCTCTAGTAAAATTTATTTATAAATTATGCATAACTATGAAAAGCAGTTCTCCAGTATTTGAGAATGAGAGAATATGATCTGCATTCCTAGTACAATCTAATTTAATGTTTAATGAACGTAAAAGCGAGAAAACAACATTGGATGAAATAATAGCACCAAAGCCAGACATTGACACCTTAATTATACCCGGAAGTCTTGAAATTCAATGTTCTGATTACCTGCTTGCCCTAAATTACAATAATGAAAGAATACAGATAATGAAATAACAATTTTCCAAAGTTTTCCGGGCGTAGTCGAATTGGCACATTTCCAATACATTTTTAATGTTGTCTTCTTTCGTTGAAAAGGATGTACTGAGGTATAATTTCGTCAAACACATCCCCCGGGATCACTCACCACTAACAGTATTATATAAGCTCACTGTAATATTACTTACATATAAAACGTACTCTACAGAAATCCTCCGCTAGTAGTCTTGCATGAACTTGAGGAGCTTTAAGATACAGATTTTCTAATGCATATTCGATTTAGCACCAGTGTTGACTTTCTAGAAATGTAACAAAGAGTTACATAAACGGCTTTGTAAAAGATTACACGCAATTTATTTTTTTCGACTCTGTTACTTCATTCTCTAAACCCGTACTGGAATGATTATTGATGTTCTGAGAACAAATATCTTTACAATCCTTATATGTAAGGCTATATTTTGAGCGCAAGAAACATGCAGCACCGTGTTTTAGTATAATAGTTACGTAATATGAAACAGAGTTATATATATATATATATATATATATATATATATATATA
>JAGDQP010045745.1:0-15506 GCA_022664845.1 Lepisma saccharinum
TTGTGGTCTTTAGGCATACCAGGCTGGGTTTTACTTACGTACTAAATCATCTAATATGACCATATTGATTTCCCCCGGTTTAATACATATAGGGTCTAACACAATACTGTGAAAATTCTCCTTTTCAATGAATTATTATATTTGAAATTATCTATGCAATATTTTGGCATTACACATGATCGTGTTCGGCAGGGAACCAATGATTACGAGTAAGATTCGTATCTAAATGTATTTTCAAAATGGACTGTCGAGAAGCATATTTTACTGCAGGGAAGCCAAAGAACATTTACGGCTGTTTTTAAAAGTATTTCGATATCTACGACAAACATGAAAAGTTATTGTTAGAACAAGCTCAAATTATAGGCATACTGGAATAAATTATTGATGATGATAGGTGTTCTTCTCGAATACAACAGATCTTGACCCAAAGGTCCCTGAATACAGTGACCCGATGGTGGTTTGCCATTGCCTTCCTTTGGAATGAAGATGACGTTCTAAAGACGGGACCTATAGTTTAACGTGGGTTCAGAACCACTTGTCCCCCCATCGGGAATCCAGCCCGGGATCCCTTGACTATAAAGTAGCGACAGTCAGCGTTTCCACTTTCCACATAGTACACTTGGAATGAATTAGGATTTGTACATTCATGTTTCCTTAAAAATGCTGCTTCTGAGGACATAAGCTCTTTAGGAAATCCGGATCATAAAACGTACAAATTATATCGCACATTTGCACGAAAAGTGTCAACTCTTTTTCTTCTTTGTTACCGCCCATTCAATTAATTTTATCTATCTTTTTCTTCGTCTTCTTTTTTCTTCCAAAAGAGAACCATTCTACAAAAATGCCACGACTCAATCTATAAGGGTACCAAGAAAGTTTTGTCGTTTTTTGTGGAGGTCTGTGTTCAATTGGCCCTCACACCGTGAGTTGAATGCGAATGGAGATCAGGCGAAGGTCAGTTGTTGGTGTGGGTATAGCCAATATACTTCCTGGTTGTGGCAGTCCAGTTACACCGTGAACGTGCGGAAGGACAGAGTGAACATGGGACCTCCACAGAGCGTCATAAGGGCGTGTAGCCGTGTATGCTGTACGAGTTCAAACTGAGTCAAACGCAGCTGCAGCGGGGCGGAAGATATACCAGGCCTTTGGTGAGGGAGTCGTCACTACGCGGACAGTACAGCGGTGGTTTACCAAGTTTAAGGACGGTGACGAAACACTCGAAGACGCTCCACGTGCTGGAAGACCAACACAGATACCAAATGAAGATCTTCAGGCAGCAATTGAGGCGAACAGTGGCCAGACATATGAGGAACTGGGACTACAATTCAGTGTGAGTGGAGAAACCATTCGGCAGCCCCTCCATCAACTTGGGTCGATGGATCCCACATGATTTGATTTCGGGCCAGCCAGAAGGCAACGCGAGCAAACACCTGTGTTTCTTTGCTGTCTCGTCTGAGGAAGCAGCCATTTCTGGACAGGGTGTTGACATGTGATGAGAAGTGGATCCTGTACGAAGCTCCACGGCGTCGTTATCATTGGTTAGCATCCCATGAACCGGTTCCTAAACAGACGAAACCAGCAATGCACGAGAAGAAGGTCCTCCTGTGTGTTTGATGGACTGCTCGCGGCATCGTGCATCGGGAACTGCTACCAGCTGGTCAGAGCATCAATTCAACTGTGTACTGTCAGCAGTTGAGCCGTGTTCAAGAAAAACTCAAAACTCTGGAGCCAGCACTTCTGAATCGCAAAGGGGTCCTCCTGTTACAGAACAACGCTAAACCCCACGTGGCTAGGATGACCCGGGTCACCATTCTACGCCTTGGATGGGAAACACTATTGCATCCGCCATACTCCCCGGACATTGCACCGTCCGATTTTCACCTGTTCCATTCCTTGGACAATCACCTTAGAGGACGCCAGTTCAAATCCCTAGTAGAGGTGCAAAATGCACTTGATACCTTCTTCGCTTCACGACCCACCAAGTTCTACCGCGATTGAATCCATGGCCTTCTAGGAAGGTTGGCAGAAGGTCGTCTATGCTGATGGGGACTATTTTTGATCTTCCAGGTACGTCTTAGGTGATATATCGATGTTCGAAGGTGGTGGGTGAAAAAGCGACAGAACTTTCTTGCTTACCTTTATACATCGGTGGCCGCTAGATCGCATAAGTGTCGGAAGGATTATGTATGTAATTCCTTTTAAAGTAAGACGTCACTTACTTGTTTTTCCCCCTCCTGTCAAATTAATTTTTCTTTGAGCTGTGACACTTTTTCTTGCAAACGTGCGATACGTACAGTCCCCGAAATCCGGTCGTTCTTAAAGCAAAGGCTGCCAGCTGCAGCAAACTCACAAACTTCTTTAATAATTAACATTGTATACAGTACACCTTTGTTGTATACTGTTATATTGTCGTATAAGTACGTAAAATGTACAATAAATGAAATGAAATGTGTTATTATGTTGTTAACGATTTTTTCAGATCATAGTGATTTTCGGATATTCAGATCGGTCCTGGTCTGTCTGAGCCGAATAAACGGGGTTATACTGTAATCCAACTATCAGAGTGACCTAAGAATATGTACCAATAATTAGGACTGAGGAACCACATTTATTGCCCAGCTGATCTTAATTCTACATTAAAAACTACGAAAATTTACTAGCGTTTAGTCAAATGTCCGAAATATAGTAATTTTAAAAGAAAACTAGAACAACAAGCTTGGCTAAGTAGCTTTGGACGCTGGCTTCTCAATTAAAGGAGTCTCGGTGACGTCACGGTTTGGTATTAGCAAAAATAAACTTTAATACTTTTGAAACACCACAAATAATAACCGCAAATATAAATGCTACCAAAAAATGAAAAAAAAAAAAAAAAAAAAATCTGGGTAAACTTCCCATCAGTCAGAAGTTTTACACCTACATTGATTTAATTGACAACTCTCGCTCCTATTTCTACACGTATGGCACAAACGAAGAAGCTCCTCAGTTGACTGACCTGAGAACAGTCACGCAACTGTGTGTTCTTTGCATTCTTCACATTTAGAAACACTCATTTCTGTGAGTTGTTCTCGTGCGAATGCTAGCTACACTTTATCACTGTCAGATTGCCCGTGTTCTGTAGTTTTAAATTGTTTTATGATGCAGTTTTTCAGATATTCGGGGAAAATCTCAGTCTTGTTTCAGCAACCGATTTACTGGATTTTTATATCAACTACATCTGATTAAAACATGACCCCTACATCTGTTTTCCAATTTTTAAAAAGTGCCGCGGACTGTGTATGCTACCGCCAGGCTTCAGCGACGAGCATCCTATTAGGATGATAGATGTTTCGTTGGAAACACTGCGGCGAGACCTTTCCAACGATACCTCAAACACTTTCCTAGCTCTAGTAGTAATTGAGTTGAAAATTACACTTCCACGGTATCTCCGGGACCTCCTCCCCTGTGATCTGGACTATCTTTAATATACGGGTTTCTTCCAACAACACTTCAAACATTTTCATAGCTCTAATAGTTCCTGCGTTGAAGATCCCCCCCCCTCGGTATCTAGAGACCCGCCTGTGTGATTTGGATTATCTATATGGAATGGAGCTCGTCTCGCCGCGACCTTTCCAATGATACCTCAGATATCTTCATACACGTCTGAGTTGAAAATCCTAACCTCCCGTATCTTGGAACCCGCCCCTGCCATCTGGATTATCCATACGGGGTTGAATTCGCCAATCGATATCTTTTCAACGACACCTCAATCATCTTCTCTGCCTTAGTAGTTCCTACGTTACAAAGTGGCCCCCTATCGCCGGAACCGCCCCTGCGATGAGTATGATCTATACAGGTTTCAACTCACCCAGACCTTTCCAACGACACCTCAATTACCTTCCTAGATCTAGTAGCTGCTGAGTTGAAAGTTGTCGACCGACAGAGCGATTGTACTAAGGCATCACAGCACTTGCTGCCAGGGACGTATTTAGGGGGTGGGTCCGAACCCCTCAAAAAGATTGAGAATTTTGTGGAAAATTACTATAGCTTCAGGCGTAATTATCTATATTTAATATACATTTTATGACCAGACACACCTTGGACCCCTCTCAAAACCAACTTTTGGATACGTGACTACTTGCTGCTGAAACTTAAAAGGGAATCTTGGCTGTGAAATACATACTCACTTTACCAGTGCCGTCTACAAATCATAGATGTTCATTGTTCAACCTCATGAGGGTGAGGGTGAGAGTTCAGCTTATTAACATCCTGTATAACGGGTTTTGGATGATCTTGCTCTTGCCTAGCTGTAGTACATATTCCCAACTGTTGTTCTCTTCATTATATGTCCAATGTTCAGCGGCTAACTGTGAAATATTCGTAAACAGTCATATGTCCTTACTTCTAAGTACTGGTACACGAAGAAAAAAAAAATCCATTAATATCCACATGAACAGCATTTCGTCAAGCATCTACATTTCCCTTTTTACTTGATTACAGAGCCTCACTAACGGTAAGCGAATATTATTCTTAAATACAAGTTTTGTTTTGCAGAACACTTGCAAAAACAAGAAACCTTTCACAGACAGTCCCACAGGCGAGCATGGCTGGCTGCTTGGAGATGACATGTATTATCTACATAAGTTGCTGTTGTTTACTACTTAGCACGCAATGGTTTACCACATAACGGGAACACATCTAACGGCGTTTCAATGCACTGCACAAGTCCCAACGTTACGAATTTAACAAATCTTTAGTTCTACAGGAGCCCGTCGCTACGAAGGTCTTTACAGGGGTAATTAGCACACCTACTTCAACTAAAACAACAAGAATTTTCTCCCAAGAAAAGTTCTTCATCACAGAAATACTAAAGAACAGTATTTTATATTTTCTGATGGAAGCTACCATCTCAGAATTCTCTGGAAGGTCGTACCAATGTTTTTACTGTATTAAGTTCAATATTTCTAATTATTAAGAAATTACTAGAAGACTGGGAATATATATATATATTTATTTTCATTCAGTTCTTACTTTATTCCTAAAAGATCAGCTGTCTACTGTGCATACGAGGATCCTGTTGTTTCTAACAAACAATGTGAAATTACTTCGCATATGAACGAACATTCTACATTCTAACAGTTAAATCAACTCCTCTCCAAATGCCAGACCACACAAAACAAAGAATTAGTACTAACAAAAAATACA
The DNA here is from genome assembly GCA_022664845.1 of Lepisma saccharinum. NCBI lineage: Eukaryota > Metazoa > Arthropoda > Insecta > Zygentoma > Lepismatidae > Lepisma > Lepisma saccharinum. Next base: position 5,182 of record JAGDQP010045745.1, read on the forward strand.
AGTACGAAAAAGAACAAAAGAGCTACAAAAACATTAAGGAATAATATTAATACTACTACTACTAACAATAATAAAGTTGTTGTGACCCACATCTCGAAAGAAAACGTCCACCTCCTCTTGCTAAGAACACATGCGCTATTAACATATAAGAGCAAAAAAAAATTGTTAGGGTAATACCTAACTGCAACAACAGAGCTCGTCTTTCAACTGCAGAGTAATTGCTTCAAATATTACCTCCGGAGGGAAAAGGAAGACCGGAAAAACACGCACAAAGAGTTGGCTACACTTTCTCCAATAATATATTATACATACAAATAATCATGCGAAACGCTACAAGGGTCAGTATGCCAATAACTAACATTAACCTCTATTTTAGACCCCCAAACGTCACGAAATAGAAGACTTTTTTTTTTAACTACGTACGTATTTACTTTATGGTATGACTTTACTCATATTCACCGAGGGCCCGCGTTTGTGCAAATGGTTATCTTACTTGCTTCCTGTGCGCATAGTCACGCGTGTAATTCAATTTAATTATATTAAGTGTACAAATATCTATTACCTGGTATGGATGATATAGGAGGATGTCTTGCCCCTCTGCCTCCTTGAAATTTTTTAAAAAAATTAAAAAAAAAAAAATGAATACAGAAAATTACAAGTTAAAATTTATTGTATGATATTAAACAAGGAATTCAATAACGTGATATACTAAGGTACACTGCATACCCATATAAATTCTTTAAAACCCAAAAATTAAAAACACGTATTCACACTATACGATGTGATTATGGTATTACGGCCTTTATGCAAGGATGTTCTAATACGGGATATGCTTATAGCTATCTCATGGGCAGCGAGAGAGAGAAGGAAAAAAAAAACCTGAGCATCGGCGGAGGCGACATACCTGATTGGTTAGCAGACAACTAAAGAACTTGCTGCCGTCTTTGTTAACTGAAAACCATGTCTTTGATTGGAGTAAGTGGGACTAAAATGTGACGTTTGGCTTCATGTTCTTGGCGAAATCGCATATCCTCTAAGTAACTTTAGCTCAGCCCTATGATATTAACAGTATAGCTCCTTCTGTAGTATGCAGGGGAACACTTCTGTATTAATCTAAATATATTGCAAATCTAAACAGAGAAACGTGATCTGTGTCAATATGACATTCACGTAAGATTGCATGTAGAGAAACTGGACTATCATCAGTTAACTCTACGCCTTTAGTTTGAGGTCTCCTGGGCAACAAATGTCAGTCATCAAGCTGAAATATCACATTAAATGACGTGTAGAAATTAATGACGTGTTCACAGCTGACATTCTTCCAGAAGACCACCCAAAATCCACTCTGTATACTTACAAAAAAGTACCTATGTATGTTATCCATTGATTATGAAGGAAACCACTGTACATGATTTGATAAGGTGTTAATTATCATAATATATATACACACACACACTGCTAGTCAAATACCGTTCCGTTCAAGTACATTTGCGTTGTTCAACAAATAACTTAAAAAGAGAGAAAGCTAAGCCAGCAGCAACACAGCAAAACAGTATGGAAAGAAGAAGAAATCGGCATTTCTGTCACGATTTCCTGTTTGCCATGTACGACATCGTGGCAGGAAATCAACCTACCACAGCAGCATCTTTATCCGACAGGACGCGACACGGCTTCACGTTTTTTGATGAAAACAGTGTGTTTCTTATTCCACGATCAAACTCGCTGTTTCAGTTTTTCTCAATCTTAGTGGAGTCCTACAAGGCATTTCTTCGCTTCATTATTACTTCTTCTCCCTCCCTCCCTTCTTTGTTGGACACGCACCAGGAAATTCATTTTTTTTTAAACATAATATTTCACCAGTACTTTTTTTTAAATCCTGTTAAGAATGTATTGCATGATTTTACACACATCCAAAAGTGTTAAGATAATACTTTTTATTTTTTACTAGTTGATTTGGCCGCCCGTTGGTGAGGAGTGAATAAAGATCTGCCCCCTATACCACCACGGACCATTTTTGGGCGGCCATTTTGAATCCAAGATAGTGACTTTTTCCAAAATGTTTTAATATTTCCGGAAACTACTTTTGATAATACAGCTTCACACCAAATTTCATTCCTCTAGCTCTAAAGGTATGGAAATGTATTTTGGGTGGCCATTTTGATTCCAAGATGGCGACTGATATGATAACTTCCCAAACGGGTCCAATACCTGATCATGTACGAAAAATCATTCCAATCAGTCAAGGCGTTTTGACGTGACGCAAACACAAACACATCACTTCCATTTGTATATATACAGATGGAACAGACAGGAAACTTTGACCTATGCCCGTCATATCCCCGAAGGATGACGTTCTTCGACTAGTACCCTTCCGGCAGCAAGAATGACGGAGGTGCACCCGAGTTATTAGTGTATCTATCACCTAGGAAGATACCAAGAGCTTCTGCGTAGCCATGTGGTTACCGCACTCGCCTTCGGTGCTAGGGGTCCCGAGTTCGATTCCTGGTGAGAGCTCAATTTCATAGTAACGTTTCAATTGCCCATACCCGTATCACGAAGGGTATCCAGCCATAAAATATCTGCCAAAACCAAAACTTGTGGAATACGTTGTCCCCATGTCTCACATGGGAAAACCAGCGGAGACAAACACACAACCCAGAAATATACCTACTGAAACAGTAAAAACTGAACCCTCAGTCAGGATACCCGGAAGCAGAACTTGAACATGTTTCCTCCCCAACATTGTTCCAACTCGTTAACCATAACTACTGGACCACGGGAACTGGGAATGTTAAGGTGCAATACTTCTCTGCTTTCTCTACTTCTTTCATTTTGTGCCCATCATTCGAATATAAATACAGATAAAAAGACAAAAAAATACATATTGTAGCTTGTTTTAAGTGAGTATCACTGGCGATTGAGAAAGATCCCATCCCAACATACAAAACTACACAATTGTATCCAAACTGGGACAACGTGACTCGATTCTACAGTTAATCCAATGTTGCTGATAATCGGTATTTAAATATCAAGTGGGCTACAGTGTGAGAAAATCATATTCGCTTTACCTTCATTGAAATCCAAATGACAACCGAAGAACGTACACGTCTTTCTGAATGACTAGAACCGGACAACAATGACTTGCATGATTTCTGGAAGTAATCGAGGTAAATGACGAACAGAAATGAAATCGTTGTGATCTGGTGATACAGTTTTAACTCGACACCTACCCGTCTGCCGAGTTAGTATTCAAATTTGTTGTATTACAGGTTAACGTTGGGATATTTTTTAACCATAAAGTCGCAAATAGAATTGTCAACAGACCACGCAGCCACAAGGTAGGAAGCTTCCAAATGGTTTAAGATTTTCTCGAACATCTTTACTGGCTATCCGAATACTCCGTGACATCAAAGCTTTGGCGTTCATTCGCTGCATAGAATGAACTACAATGTTACTAAACGTATGCACTGAAATAAGTATGATATCCTTCAAAATTGACTCTCCTTACCTCCTTGTAGATTTGCTGCTATCTTCTTCATCGACAGATGCTCCAGCGCCGGAATCCTGGAAAGAGGAACAAAATGAATTTAGAATTATAATTCCGAAGGACAAAATACTAAAATATATACGATTAGAAAACAGAATAAAACAAAATGTTATAATTTAAATCCCAGAATTATTACATAATGTAATATACCGAATCAATCAAAAATCCTGATAGGCCATTCAAGTCATGTCATAAGCAAAAGTTATCCTGGCAGATGCATATTTCAAATTGCATTGCAGACTCTTTCAGTTCTCAAACTTTCTCACATAAAAGAAAGTCCTAGGAGTATTGGAATCTTCGGAAGGCATGATATTTAACTGGTAGGATTTATACTAAGACAATCTTCCTTCCAGTTACTAACTCAAAGATCGTGTAACATGAATATATTAGACATATAATTAAAAACATGTGTTTATATTATCCTTAAGGTAGGATGAAAGGTATGGGAATTTGGGTTCAATATGATTTCTGATGTAAGGACAGATTTTCTCCAGTTGCTAAAATGATCACGGATCAAATTCATAACAAAGTATATGGAGACCATAGATACGGAAAAAGGTAATCTTTAGTAGAAGTATACAGGAATGAATTAAAGATCGCACGGCAATCATCTTGCATATTGAAGGCCACAGACGCACTGCTCGGTAGTGCTTTTTATTAATTATGCTTTAAGTAAACCCGGAGTAGTCGAGAGGTTATCGCGCTCGCTTTTTGTGCGTGTGTTCACCGGTTCAATTCCCGTCTCCACTTTACCAAAAATGTAGGTCCCGTCCTTAGCTCACAAGCTAGTTAGTTAATAACAATGCACCAATCATCCTTTATGTGTATACAAGAAATGTTTATATTTAACGTTCTGGCTGAGGTACTCGTATGCTGAAAAGGGTCCAACAGGCAGCTTTGGCTGTAGTTCATCACGCACTTGAAGAACGACGTCCCTGGACGAGTACTCTTCTGTAAAAATAAGTAAAGAAGGTAAAACCCACGTCCTTATTTAATTTAAATGAATTCATTTATGACCTTTCGGAATATCTGGCTCAGTCCTGTAAAGGGTTGGGGAAAATACGGCAGATAACGGTCAGGATCTTACCTAAAGTATCATCCTGCATTCGCCTGGTGAAACTGAGGGAACCTGGAAAACCTCAGTCTGGATGGGCAGCCGTGGGGTTCGAACCCATGTGCCTACCCCATGTTGATTCAAAGTAAGTGACCGCCTGGACCACCACGACTGTGTGTACTTATTTAATGTCTAACCCTTTCCCTCTCCGGCTTCTTTTCAGGTTCGTTATTTGAAACTGAATTCTATTACGCGATAAGGGATTATGTATCAACATTACACCTCAACCAACCAGAAAATAGAGGGGCATAAGCCAAATATCTAAAGAGTACTCTTCACTAATGAACTATTTAGGAAAACCGATTAGGAAACGCATCTAAACAGACTTTTCGACATCAATATGCTCTCGTTGACGAGATGGTATCTTCAAATTAGGGCCTGGTCGATTCCTTCTCTTCCCGACCTGAGCCTTAGATGCGGAAAGACTAGAAAATAAATTCAAATTCAAAACAAGCTGTCGTGATGCTTGAACTTTCACTCTTTACATGTCCAAATTCACCAAAGGCCATTAACAATCGAAATTTAAATACAAAATGGAAAAAGCTATTGAGCTTATTAAAATGAATACAGTGATCGCAATATATTAAGAAAGTAGAAAGTCAGTGAGGCACTACTTCCTGTAGTATTGCACACGCACGTACGCATTGGCACTTCACGCATTTACACAACAAACAATTCTCTTTTCCTCTCCTTCCCATCGCAGCCAAGTTTCATTTTCATGCAAACGCGTTAAACAAATACTCCATTCAAGGAGCGTGGAGGATTGCCATATAAGGTAATAGTCAACCTGGCAGACAGAAAGTAAAGAAGTTGTGCGCTCCACTTTGCACGCTTCGGAGATCAGCAGCTTTTCTCACTGTTCCCGGCGTTGCTTTGATGTCAGGGACAGAAAATAAAATTAATAATATGTAGAGGGCTGAAATACAAAGCTCCAGTGTTTAAGAGGGTTCAAACGGTCCCATGAGAACTTCCAGTTTTTAGATGCTTACACAGAAGAGAAACTGAAATGTATATACTTTTCTGGAAAGAACTGACTAAAGGGCTATTAACGCCCCGAATGAGCTGGCAAGCATCTACGTTCTTTTGTTTGTAAGTGAACTCCGAATCACTCCGTTTAATGGACACCCACGGGACCTGAACCTGTGTACAGACAGCAAGCAAGTGTGCTAAGCATTCGAAGATTTTGGAAACAAACCCGGACCCGGCAGCGGACTGACAGTTCTTGAATTTAAGAAACCAAAATAGTTATGAATTCTGCAAAGATTTCTCAATATGGAATTTAAATTTTATGTAAGGTCTTTAGGCAACTTTGGCTCAGGCCGAATGGACGATGATGAAAGAATTGGTGGGGACACAAAGAACGTCGAGAAAACCCACGCACACTGTGCTGTCTACCACAAAGCCCACATGGCACTAGCTGGGGTGGAACCAAGGGCTCCACGCACCAGAGGTGAGCACTGTATCACTGAGGCCCCGCAACCTGTAAGAAAATGTAATGTTTTTTTATTGTATTTCACTGTAAATAATTACACTGTACGAGTTACAGTCAATTTCTATCCCCTGGTTTGTTTCCTTATGACTACTCCCTCAGTTGGGAAGTATTTAGTTTGGTTCTCATTGATCTCTTGTCACTGTACTTCAGTTGTTTTTTTTTTACTGTGTTTGCAATCGATTTCACATCATCTTCAGCTTCAATTTGTGTATATATGTGGTCTGCATTCGATATTGTCTGGCAACTGATCAAAAAAATTATTTTAATTCGTTTCTAATAAATACACACCAAAAGAAACTAGAGAGAACACAGAAATAGCAAGTTATATATCCACTAAGTGCTATTTTCCTACTTCCGAGAAAAAGCAAAGTTTTCAAAATGTTATTTCGATATAAAACAAAACGTCTCACCATTTATAAACACCCAATAGAAGGACTAAGCAATGTGTTTGGACTTTGATTCTTATAAATGTTATAGGTTTAACAATATACATAGCATTTTAGAAAAATGAGTTCTCCAGCAATGTCGGTTCTTTACTGTGAAGAAGCTAAGGAACAATTCTATCTAATCGAAAAGTTTCAATTTATTAACGTGGTTCTCTTACTTTTAATGGGCGTTCCAATCTTCAAACCGCTCTCCTGTAAAACTTAAAAAATGGACATATAACAAGTGTGCTCTAAGGACACGATATATTGTTACTCCTGTAAAAGGGCAATTTTCCTTAGTGCCTTATTTATTTCGTCTTCAATTGTCGTTGTAGTAACCAGGATTGTAAATACTGGGAGATCCGGGTTCGCTTCCCGGTAAACGAACAACCTTTTTTTTTTATCAATAGAAATCCTAATATAACATTCTCTTATTAAAAAAAAACACGCTTGGAATATGATGCCACGCCTTCCCAATCACGGAACGAGAGGCTCACAGTTAATAAAACGATCTACTTTGTTAAACAAGAACACTGCATAGCCTATACGAAGTATTTAAGAGGTCTCTACGTACCTACACTGCGTGTGTGAGAGTGAATGTTCATATCTTTAAAGATACTGAATAAATGACAAATAACAATGCAATTTTGGAAAGCGGCCCCTAATAATACTCGTGAGTGTGTATCAACTGAACTACCTAACATTTTGACATTGTTTATTTTAGCTGAGAAATCAGAATGCCCGTAACTGATGACGTCATACGCCTACACCATTACGGGTGTTCTAAGTTGTCAGCTAAAATTAACAATGTCACAATGTGAGGTAATTCAAGTGATACACAGTCACGAGTATTATTGGGGCCGCCTTCCAAAATTGCATTGGTCCTTGTCACTTGTCCGGTATCTTTAAGGCTAAATCGCAGTGGGTTTTCCCGCCTTGCTCGTTTTATGTCAATTATTCAAAATTCATTGCAGGTAAACAAAATTTAACTTTCACAGACCAAAGTTCGTTTCTTCCTTTAATAATGGGTACAATTAGTTTTAAAGAAATGCTACTAGTAACCCACTGCGATTCAGACTTAAAAATATGAAAAAACACACACAAGCGTGCCGTACGTACTGAGGTCATCTTAACGGAGAATTAAAACAGAAAATTCAGTTACCAATACCATATCAAATTCGGGAAAAGAACAAAGAGCGAATGGAACAGGCAACGCATTGCTTTATGATTTCCTTTCATATCAATCCAGATTAAACGTGATATTAGATTTTTCTTTTTATTTAAACAAAGGCATATCGAGAAATAAAATATCATGGACAAGAAACGTATCTTACTAAATTAACAAAGGACAAAGAGTGTATGACCAGCTCAGCTCCTCCAGCTCATGAAGGTATTTGAGGTGACTCAGCAAAGCAATGAGGTTAATGACAACAGTCTTCCAGCCGTGAACAATGGCTTCGATGACAAGCAATTTCAATAGCCATACGAGATACAACAAAGAACCCATAATATAAAAATAGTTATGTCGTCATCAACTTCTCTTGTCCACAAACAATTTTACCACGTTGAATAATTTAACTGTCCTATCATATACTTGAAATCCACAAGGGTTTGCTCGATTGCAGTTTAAACAAGAGTAGGAAAGTGCCTGGACGACAAAACAGTGAGTTTTGACATGCCCATCCCCCGCTTCGGCCTTACAAATCCACTAAAAATAAAATGTATTTGCAGTATGATCCCGCTCAGACTTCTAAAGACTTAAGGATATGCTGTTTATATATAAACGAACATTAAATTAGAAAGTACAACATATCCACGTAATATTTTGTGCGCGTATAGGCCTACATAGTTCAACTCTGAATGATTGTATAAAAGGAAAAATATTTTATATATATATATACAGTAATTAGTTATATAACTTTCTAATTATATATTCTTATGGTGCATATAACACTAGATGAATCCAAAACTACATCCATTTATTTATTACGTCACGATGGTTACTTGAATTCTAGAATGATAAAATCCCCTATATTTCACAAGTAATTACCGTATAATTATGTAATAGTTTCTATTCATCTCAACCTCTTACTTGAAAAATCATACAAGGTGAAAGTCGTATGCACAACTTCAGGCTTCATGATTAATTTGAGGACGAGATTGAAAGTGGAAGATTACGGGGAATAAATAAAACTCACCCAAACTACAAAGGAACCACCTCACAAACTGTAAATCGAATTACTAACTACTTACAAGTGCCAAACTGCCTTTCCCCTGAAGAAGCAATAGGAAAAGTAGATGCACTAGTTGCTTGGTATCCACAGTTCAATTTTTTTCGATTGTCTAAGAATACAGGAAAAATAATATTGAAATGTTGGAAAGCGACCCTGGTAATATGTATTAACACCTATTAAATGAACTACTTAAGATTTTTAAACGGCTTCTTTTAGCCAAGAAATTTAACGTCCCGTGAAGTATGACATTATGGTCCAGGCATTCAAATTTCTCACTTAGACCATGCACACTTGTGAATTAAATCATTTAATTAATAGGTATTCTTAATGATGATTGGCACGCCGCTTTTCGAACCATTACTGTTCCTCGTCATGTATACTTTATTTTTTATAAATCTCTCTCAATTAGCAAACATACTGATGGGTCAGAAAAAATTCTATTTTTTCTCTCTTGCATCATGGTTAGAATGTCAAAATATGTACACATGCAAATTTTGGCAACTCGAGCGCAATTACTTTGGGAGATATCGATGATATAATAGTCAGATTCTTGTTTCTGGAGAGTGAAGAAAAAGTTTGGAAATACCCTTATATTCATAAAATGCTGAAAGAATGAAAAGCAAATACATAGTAATGGTTACTGAGTGGAAGTCGCTACCTGTTGGAGGGTATGTTCTTCACGGCCGCCATCTTGAATCTCAACTGGATAGGAAGGAGGTCGTGTAATATATCATTCTGGGCTAGAGTTTTACGATAAACACGTTTCTGAAGTCAGTTTTGTCGTAAATGTATTATTGCGAGAGATAATGGTGTGTGACAGTAGTATGGGCTAATGATGCAATAGTCTGAAAACATCCATTTGTTTTGAAATACTGAAGGAATTGAAACCTAAATGCATACAAATTGTTCCTAAATATATAGTCTATTGGCCATATCAAGGTTCCCACTCATTTGCCAATATCAAATTCCCTGACTTTTCCAGGTCACTACTCAGAAATTTCCAGGTACCCCATTTTGTATATATATCATAATTCCATGGGAAAATAAAGATCATAGTTGCATGAAAATAAAGATACATCAAAATATTTCCCTGTATTCTTTTCTTAAATTGCTTCGTGGTTGGCACATTAGCCTCCAAGTAATTTCAAAAACGATCTAACATTAAATGCGTGCTGTAGCTAAACGAACTTCAAACAATAAGCTATCAAATTCCCTGACTTTTCCAGGTTTTCAGACATTTTTAGTGAAATTCCCTGACTTTTTAGTGCTAAGCTGGATTCCCTGACTATTCCAGGATTTCCAGGTGACTGGGAACCCTGCATATTGATATGCATTCGTATGCATTTAGTTGAAATTTCCTTTATTATTTTTAAAACAAAATGGTGTTTTCAGGTTATTGCATCAGTAGCCTACGAATGTCACACACCATTATCTCTCACAATAATACATTTACGACAAAACTGATTTCAGAAACGTGTTTCTGGTAAAATTCTAACCCAGAATGACATATTGC
>JAGDQP010045746.1:0-10982 GCA_022664845.1 Lepisma saccharinum
GAAATTAAAAAGGGGTGGGAGATGCGTATATTCTATGGAGCAGGGCCCAAAAACTATGCGTACCAAGTGGAAGAGCTAACTACAGGCAAAATCGAACATGTATATAAAATTCGTGGAATTACTCTTACTCGACGTGCACTCGAGACAATAACCTTTGAACATTATAATAATTTAATTAGTGAAAAGTATGAAAGTAAGGTAATCTTTAGTCCAAATAACATTTTACGCAAACCTGGATATAGAATTGTGTGTAAAGGGCAAGGGAAGCGTCATTGTATTGTGAATAATAAGCGTCGTCGATTAAATCCTTCAAGCAAAGAGGATTATCATACGCTACCTTATGGGTATCGCATAAAGTAGAAAAAGTAAAGTCTGCTATTGTCTGTATTTTACTAGATACCTTGTACTGATAGTTAGGAGGCAGAATAATAAGACAACAAAATTAGTATGCTTGGAAATGATTTGTATTTGTATTTTGCGTAAATGGTTGTATGGAGAATAATAAGACAAAAACAGTTTGCTTGGAAAAGATTTGTATTTGCTTAAAGTTATTTTCTATTCACTAATAAGAAACAAAAAGTAACATTGGTTGTATTTGTATTTTGCTTAAATACTTTTATGCAGAATAATAAGAAAACAAAAATTGGTTTGGTTACAAAAGATTTGTATTTGCTTAAAGTTATTTTCTATTCACTAATAAGAAACAAAAAGTAACATTGGTTGGATAAGATTTAAATTATTTTACTTAAAACTTTTCTCTGTACAATAATAAAAACAAAAATTGGTTTGGTTACAAAAGATTTCTTTTGTATTTGTACCTCTTGTCTTTTTACAAACTGTACTTGTAAACATAATAGAAATAAACAGTTTTCTTGATACAGCAAGTATGTTTTTTCTTTACCCTAAAGCTATTGACTAGCTTTTAATTGCCTAGTCTTGAATAAACCAAATATCCAGTCTTTATACCACAATATAAGATAAAGTGGCTCCAAGTATGAGTTATTTCGTATAATTTGTTTGTACCTTCTTAAAAAATTACGCAATGTTTGCACGCAGTCTGTATGACCTGCAACAAATATTTCATAGATTTCATTACATATAGGGCCGTAGGATAAAATTTCCCAAACATCTTGTTGTACTGATGCAGGAGTAAAGCAGTCGTGAATGTCCATCATTTCACCTTCAAAGCAAGAATTACAGACAAGATAAAACGACGGGCTCCATTCTTCAATACTTCTTATAATACACTTTAAGTCAACCTCTAAGTCTGTACAGCTACAGCTATCCATGACTGTTTTGTATCAACTAAGTAAAAAATTAATACTTGTTACGCCTTTTATTTACTCCATTAACCAATCAGATTAAAGAAATCACATCTCCGAGTCAAGAGCTGAAGGTTGTTCAGTAATTGCTTATGTCATATGGTCTTCTCGTTGAGTGAAAATTGTCTAAAAGTAAAAACTAATAACGTTTCTTGCCCTCTCTTCCTATCTTAATGCTGAGTCATCATTTCAGTGCAAAAAGATTCTGGGAGCCTCAACAATCTTTCTCTACACTCAAGTCCTAAACAAACGATAAAAATCCTCTCTCCTCGCATGCGTACTTACTGTTTCTCTATGCTCAACACCCAAGCAAAGGAAGAAAAGTCCAGCCATCTCTCTCACGCATGTGTAGTTGTTCCCTAACCAATATTTGACCATTATTGTTGAGAACGATGCGCGAAGCATTATGGGAGGGATCTTCCAATCGGATTTCTATACTACTCATGTGGATGGTGATTCACTCTATGTGCTTTTTTGTGTGTGTGTGTTTCGCTTCAGTGTAATGAGGGATCGAGGTTGTGTGAGTAATTATTTCTGCCTACCATTCCTATGAGTTAAATTAACTGGGCGTCAATAAAAACTATATCATCTCTTTACTAAAAATCTCTGCTCAGGCAATCTTTCCCTAACCATTCTAGTAATTGTTTGAGTTCATGGTTCGAGTATTGCCTTCTAGTCAAAAGCATCCATGAGTCTGCTAGGGCTCGAACCCTGGACCGCTAAAGTTGTATTCTATAAGAATACTGACGCATCATAAAGTGCTTCATTCAAGTAAAGAGGGGTCCTACAAAACAAATCCAATGCCTATTAATGTAAGAAGAATCAAAACAATATAATTAATAACTACTACTTCTTGAGATATAAAGTCTCAGCCAATACAGTTGTCAGCTTCGGTTCAAATAACTCTTATGTGATGAGATAAATATTATGACTCTCTGCTCTCTATGATGCGGTGTGAAGGGTGTAATGTTCGTGTTTGGAGGTCCTAATTTAGTGGTCTGTGGACATTTCAACTATAAATGTTGGGTCGTGGTGTGTGTGCAGCTGGGAAGTGTTGTATGGGAAGCAATTAGTTTGTATTATCAACGACTTACTAAACCAAAGGACAAGCCGTAAAGAGTGTCTAATTGCATGCTCTATGGCCATTTCAACTACAAGCGGATAATTGCTCGCGTTTTCTCTGGCGCCCTCACAACAGCCCAAATGGACACGAAAAATCTATTCTCCTTTTCTCTGTTGCATCGCCCGAATTTCTTTCTGATACAGACTCATGATTTTGTCTCTCTCTCTCTTCCTTTTCCTGCGTCATTTCCATCAATAAAAACTTAGGTTGACCGGTAGTGTTGTCGGCTTGGTTCGATTCTGATAAAGAAAAAAGGTGGTCCCGTATCGCCATCTTTCATTTCAGTCTGGAGCAATGAAGAAGGTTTTCGTTAAGAAATCATCTGTCTTTTCTACAAGAGTGGTTTAGAAACAAGTTCCCCTGAGCACTCTGAAAAGTGGATGGTTCCTTAAAGTTATCTCTATGTGGTACGCACTCGTTGTGAATGTCGAATACTACGAGAAAAGTTTCCAAGCAAGCCCCCCTTGAAATGTGAAGTCATTTAGTTTAAGAAGCTTTTCGTTAAGAGTCGTAACTAATCTTAAATGTAAATGTACTGATGAACTTCTAAGGACGGATCCTTTGGTAAAGTGGGTTCCGTTCAATAGAGGCCTGCGGGATTTGAACAGTTGACCACGCGTACAGAAAGAGAAAATGTAAAGTGATACGTGCTTGCTGTGAATGTCGGATACTAAGAGCAAGCTCTTGGACAAGATTTGAAATGTGACCATGTCGACCCATCCACGCGGCATTAAGAAACAATATGCCGATTAACAGAACGATAGATACGTTGAGTTTGTATCTTATTTATAGCTTTTAGACACTTATGGATCACTCCGGTGGAAACGCAGTAGGGAGTCGGCCATGTCATAAATTGAAGGTACCAACCCGGTACATGCCTGGTGTGACTGAGGAAAACCTGGGAAAACCTAAGTCTTGACAGTCAGCCGCTGGTACCGAACCGATCTCTCCAAAGTTGGGTATGATGGCCGTTTGGAACAAAACACTCATATTTGTGTTTATTACATGTATGAGCTGCCTGGAAAGAGAAAAATCTTAATTTATCCTTCCTTCCTTTCTCTGATCGACCGGTGAATCCTATGCTTTTTCCCTATTAGAAGATGTAAAAATACCAGGAATTCTCGTATGTGATAACTACATATATACAATGTTCTAATCGGGACGACGTAGTATCTCCTCTCCTGAAGCTCTGTATCGACCGCCTTTACCAACTGCCAGGCGAGAGAATGCTTTGGTTAAGATTTGAATTCGACCTACTAGCGACTCCTCGTTGCGTAGGTAAGTCCCGTGCTTGACCGCCTTTACCAAGGAATCCAATGCTCTACTGTTTGGGTGTCTTTCCCTTAAAGTGGAACCAGCTAGGTTCGAATCCCAACTATACTGCTTTTTTCCTATTAAGTAAAGATAGAGTTATATTACATTGACCATCTGATATTGTACCGACTAGACGTAAGCGGGAGTACTGAGGTTTGAGCCCCGATACCGTTGCGAGCAGGCCTTCCTTCTCTACTTAAAGATGTCCAGGCTTAAATCCTGAGACGTTCTGATACCGTATCGACCAGTCCTTGTCTCTCTAAGTAGGAGTAACTAGCTTCAAATCTCGAGTCATGGCAGCTAGCCTGCTTTCCCCTAGTTAAACATGTATTGCTTTGCCCAGAATTGAACCCTAAACCACTGATCCAGTGGCTACGCATCTTTAAATCATAATATACATCTTGTTACTCTAAGCATTAGAAAAAGGCTCTGATCAAGTTATGAACCATAGCTGTTCCAACAACGTACTGTCTACACGCTGCTTATATGCTGTAATTGGCATTTGAAGTCAAAATCGTACACTTATGCTCTACAATCATTGCTATTTCAACCAGAAATATTATAGAAATGATACATCAACTTAATATTTACGTTAAACTTTGAATATAGCTATAAACATCCACAGACAATAACGTTAATTGACTCGTATACGTAACTTCATGTATATCTGTATGTAAGTCTGTATGTGTCTGCAAGAGTGACTTTTTCCTTCCTCATCTACAAGTATTGATCAATAAAACCAGCGTCTGGAAAAGCAGGGTCAAAATGAAGGGTGCTCTCTATTGCCTGAGTTAAGTATAGATTATGTGATCCATTACTACGACAACACGTGACCAGTGTCGCGTGATTTCGCCATTTTAGGGCGATTCTGAAGAGGGGGAGGCATCTTCCGTAATAGTCTGTAGTTGAGTAACTACGCGACCACTACTACTCCGTCGTCCCCTCCCGCTCCCTCTCTTGCGTGTTAATAGTAATAGGGGGAAGAGAAGAGATGATTTTTTCCTCTGAGAGATGACAAAAGAACGTATCGCTCTGGTTATATCAGAGTTTCTGTTGCACGCCTCATGGAGAAATGGAAAGAATCCGTGCTCCGACTCTGGATATTGGTATGTACGTTGTTTTCGGTATAATGTATTGGAAATCCAATGATTTTTACATATTTCGAATAAGAAACTGTGTAATTCATTGAGAATTGGATAAGAGAAAGATAAAATGAATTGTATGGGCGGTTACAGCACTATGACTTATCCCCGTCCCGTTTGAGAATTGGAAGAAGTCTCCATAATCTAAGCACAATAATGGCTTCATTGGCTAATTATCGGGAAGTCGTATAATGCAATAGCATCTGTATTTCGCGTGATATGTTAAGACAATAATGCTTGTTAATAATAATTATTACATGAAAATTGTGAAAAATTAATAACGTGGTATGTATTTAATAATAATTGCTGTGTAATTTGAGGGTTTTACTGTATATAGCTTAAATTAGTATATTGAAATCGCGGGCCTCTAAAATTAGTTCGTTATTTCGGGGTTTTACTGTATAAGTTTCGTGTGTCTGCCGGGACACATTAAAAAACAGCGCAAACCAAAGTGGCGCGATCTTATACAAGAAAACGAACCCTATATTATATTTATTTTTGAACAAAATCGGTTATTGATCAATCATCGCTTCGGCCCAGTTTTCAAAGATTCTTTTTAAAATAAAAGTTTAAATTAGGTTTTATGTGTCTGCGGGACACAATATCAAGAAAACAAAAAAGGGGCGGGATCTTATACTAGACAACCCACCCTATACTATATGTAATTTTGAACAAAATCGGTAAGCGTAGAGTCTTCATCTCGGCCCGGTTTTTTTTTTTTTTAATTCTATTTGAAAAATAACAGTTTAATCGAAGTTTCATGTGTCTGCGGGACACATTAAAAAACAGCGCAAACCAAAACTGGCGCGATCTTATACAAGACAACGAACCCTATATTATATTTATTTTTGAACAAAATCGGTTATTGATCAATCATCGTTTCGGCCTGGTTTTCAAAGGTTCTTTTTAAAATAAAAGTTTAAATTAGGTTTTATGTGTCTGCAGGACACAATATAAAATAGCGCAAAACGAAAAATTTGGAATGGCGTACTAGACACCCAACACTATACTATATGTAATTTCTAGAAAAATCGGTGAGAGTACAATCATCGTTTCGGAAGTGTTTTCAAAGTTTTATTTGAAAAATAACAGTTTAAATGTAATTTCATGTGTCCACGGGACACAATATAAAGCAGCCAAGAAAAAATGTCGGATCTTATGCTAGACATCCCACCGTACACTATATGTAATTTTGACCAAGATCGGTGAGGATACAATCATCGCTTCGGCCCGGCTTTCAAAGGTTTATTTGGAAAATAACAGATTAAACGAAGTTTCAGTTGCCTGCGGGACACAGTATAATACAGCACAAAACAAGAATGGTAAGATTTCACACTAGACACCCCACCCTACACTATATGAAATTTTGAGCAAATTCGTTGCGCTTACAAACATCGTTTCGGTTCGTTTTTAATGGCTTTATTAAAAGATAAAAGGGACACAATAAACAACAGCGCAAAACAAAAATGATGGAATCCCTTTTCAGTCACCGCACGCTTTTCTATATGTATATTTGAACAAAATCAGTGAGGGTACAATCATCGTTTCGACCCGGTTTTCAAAGGTTTATTTGAAAACTAACAGTTTAAAGGAAGTTTCTTGTGTCTGCGGGACACAATATAATACAGCGCAAAACAAAAATGGTAAGATCTCATACTAGACACCCCACCCTACACTATACGAAATTTTGAGCAAAATCGTTGCGCGTACAATCATCGTTTCGGTTCCGCTTTCCATGGCTTTATCAAAAATTAACAGTTTGAATGAAGTTTAATATTTCTGAGAGACACAATATAAAACATGGCAAAAAAATTGTGGGATCTCATACTAGACACCCCACGCTATATGATATGTATTTGTTAACAAAATCGATGAGGATTCAATCATCGTTTCGGCCTGGTTTTCAAAGGATCCTTTTTAGAATAACATCTTAAATAAAGTTTCATGTATCTGCGGCACACTATATAAAAGAGTGCAAAACGAAAATGCTGGAATCCCATTCTAGACACTCTACACTATACTATATGTAATTTTGACCAAAATCTGTCAGGGTACAATTATCGTCTCAGCCCGCGTTGAAAGTTTTATTTAAAAAAGTAACAGTTTAAATGAAGTTTCATGTGTCTACGGTACACAATATAAAACAGCGAAAAGCAAAATGATGGAATCCATTACTATACACCCCACTCTATACTATATAAAATTTTGAACAAAATCGGTGAGGGTATAATTATCGTTTCGGCCCTGTTGTCAAAGGTTTATTTGAGAAATAACAGTTTAAACGAAGTTTCATATGTCTGCGGGACACAATATAAAACAGCACAAAACAAAAATGGTGGGATCCAATACTAGACACCCCACCTTATACTATATGAAATTTTGACCAAAATCGGTAAGGGTACAATTATCGTCTCAGCCCGGTTTAAAAGGTTTATTAAAAAAAACACGTTTAAACGAAGTTTCATGTGTCTGCGGGACGCAATATAATACAGCGGAGAACAAAAATGGCGCGATCCTATGCTAGGCAACCAACCGTTTATTATATGTATTTTTTAACAAAATCGGTGAGGGTTTAATCATCGGTTCGGCCTGGTTTTCAAAGGTTCCTTTTAAAATAAAAGTTTAAATTAGTTTTTATGTGTCTGCAGGACACCATATAAAATAGCGCAAAACGAAAATGGTGGAATGCCATACTAGACACCCCACACTATACTATATGTAATTTTGAACAAAATCAGTGAGGGTACAATCATCGTTTCGGCCCGGTTATCAAAGGTTTATTTGAAAACTAACAGTTTAAACGAATTTTCATTTGTCCGCGTAACACAATATAAACCAGCGCAAACAAAAGTGGTTGCATCTCATACTAGACACCCCACCCTACATTATACGAAATTTTGAACAAAATCGGTCAGGGTACAGTCATCGTCTCAGCCCGATTTTCGAAGGTTTATTTAAAAAATAAATGTTTAAATGAAGTTTCATGTGTCTGCGGGACACAATATAATACAACGCAATACAGGAATTGTGGGATCTCATACTAGACACCCCACCCTATATTATATGTACTTTAAAAAGAAACGGTGAGGCTACAGTGATCGTTTCGGCTCGGTTTTCAAAGGTTTATTTGAAAAATAACACTTTAAATGAAGTTTCTTGTGTCTGCGGGACACAATATAAAACAGCGCAAAACAAAAATGGTAAGATCTCATACTATACACACCACCCTACACTATACGAAATTTTGAGCAAAATCATTGAGCGTACAATCATCGTTTCGGTTCCGCTTTTAATGGCTTTATTAAAAAATAACAGTTGAAATGAATTTTCATGTGTCTGCGGTACACAATATAAAACAGCGAAAAACAAAATGCTGGAATCCATTACTATACACCCCACTCTACACTAGATTTTGTTCAAAATTCCATATAGTGTAGTGTGGGATGTCTAGTGGAAGATCCGACCTTATTTTTTGGCTGTTGTATATTGTGTCCCGCAGACAAATGAAACATCATTTAAACTGTTATTTTTCAAATAAATCTTTGAAAACCGGGCCGAAACGATGAATGTACCCTCACCAAATTTGTTCGAAATTACATGTAAGATAGGGTGGGGTGTCTAGTATGAGATCCCACCATTTTTTTGCCATGTTTTATACTATGTCTCTCAGAAACATGAAACTTCATTCAAACTGTTATATTTTAAACCAAACCTTTGAAAATCTGCCCAAAACGATGATTGTACCCTTACCGATTTTGTTCAAAATAACATATAGTATAGGGAGGGGTGTCTAATATGTGATTCCATCATTTTTGTTTTGCGATGTTTTATATCGTGTCCCGCAGACACATGAAACTTCATTTAAACTGTTATTTTTTAAATAAAACTTTGAAAACCGGGCTGAGACGATAATTGTACATTTACCGATTTTGGTCAAAATTACATATAGTATAGGGTAGAGTTTCAAGAATGGGATTCCAGAATTTTTGTTTTGCACTCTTTTATATTGTGTCCCGCAGATACATGAAACTTCATTTGAGATGTTATTCTAAAAAGGAACCTTTGAAAACCAGGCCGAACCGATGATTGAACCCTCACCGATTTTGTTAAAAAATACATATAATATAGGGTTGGTTGCCTAATATAAGATCGCGCCATTTTTTTTCCCGCTGTTTTATATTGTGTCCCGCAGACACATGAAACTTCGTTTAAACTGTTATTTTTCAAATAAATCTTTAAAAAACCGGGCCGAGATGATGACTGTACGCTTACCGATTTTGTTCAAAGTTCGGTGAAGTGCCTTTTCGGCGAAATGAGCACGCCTCATTTTTTTTAGTCACTCTAGCGCGTTCTAGCGACCTTTTGCTGCTTTGGCGCTTTCTTAGCTCTGTTTTTGGCAACACTGATGAAAACTTGCAAAGAGCAGAGGGGTCCATTCCGGGCAACAGTGAACAGTTTTGAAGTCTGGCAGTTGACCGAAGATTCAGTTGACCGAAAATGGCGTTTTTCATTCGATAAAGCGCCTCCCTGCATTTCACCGAAGCGTCAGTTCACCGAAGCGTCAGTTCACCGAAGCGGCACTTGACCGAAAAGGAAATAGCTTGTCCCGGCAGTTGACCTACCAGGCACTTGACCGAATATTAATTCACAAGCCGGCAGTTGACCGAAATAAATGTTGAAAGGTATCACTTGACCGAACGTTCACTTCACCGAAGCGGCACTTGATCGAACGTGCAGTTCATCGAAGCGTCACTTGACCGAACTTGCAGTTCACCGAAGCGACACTTGACCGAACCTGCAGTTCACCGAAGCGGCACTTGACCGAAAATCGAAATCGTCTGGATCAGAATAGTAATCATCATCGTAATACAACTTCCGGTTCAGGAACCAGTGCTTTTCTAGTGTGCCACTCGAAGCTGAGCGATTCGATTGCTACTTCTCTTTCAGTGAGTTTACAGCTCTGTGCGATATATTTTTCTCGATTGGTTCAATGGTATTTTCTTTCCTTCCGGAGTGTTCATATTCACCTTCATACTTGGTATATGCATTTTTCGTGAAAATCAGTGAATACTTTCCGTAGATAAACTAATTTGGGTGCATTAATTTACCTGTGGCATTTTATTTATGTATGTGTCTCGTTTATAAGTAGGAGAAGCGTGTACACAGGGTAAATATATGGGAGTGAATTCGTGTCTGTTATGTAGTTATTTACGTCGATGAAGATAGAAACAATTTTCCAGCAACGAATTTTAAAACACAGAAGGCTCGACCCCAGCAATTTCTTAAGACTTCTTAGTATCAGTGTTGCAAACTACTTACTATTATTTTAAAATTATTAGTAGTAATAGTAGTAGTTTATTAGTAGTAAAAGTAATAGTATTAGTAATTTATTATTATTATTAGTAGTAGTACTAGTAATCCATCAGTAGTAGTAGTAGTACTAGTAGTTTAATAGTAGTAGTAGCACTAGAAGTTTATTATTATTAGTAGTAGTACTAGTATTAGTAGTTGTACTAGTAATTTATTATTATTAGTACAGTTTATTATTATTAGTAGTAGTAGTAGCACTAGTAATTTATTATTATTAGTAGTAGTAGTACTAGTAATCCATTAGTAGTAGTTTAGTAGTATATTAGTAGTACTAGAAGTTTATTATTATGATTATTAGTAGTAGTAGCTTATTATGAGTAGTAGTAGTACTAGTAGTAGAAAAGTAGCCGTTTCGCCCAATTTCAGATTTTCAAATAACGCAATGACCGGCAAGATTTTCAACGCCTGGGACCAGTTCTGTTAATTTAATAACCGTTTCTGCTTGTTTATCCTATAAGCGATCCCCAATGTTCATAAAACATATTTTTGTACCAACGAAAAAGCTACCAGTTTCGCCTAATTTCACATTTACTAATCATGCAATGACTGCCAATTTTCGATCACCTGGGACAACTTCTATTAATGTAATAACCGTTTCTGGTTGTTTATCGTAACAACCGATCCCCAATGTTCAGAAAAAATATTTTTGTACCAACGAAAAAGCTACCTGTTTCGCCTAATTTCAGATTAACTAATCATGCAATGACCGCC
>JAGDQP010045747.1:0-15505 GCA_022664845.1 Lepisma saccharinum
TTTTTTTTATCTCTATAACTAAGTATGGACTGTTTCTGTAGAGAACCTCGGTCTCGGAATTTATAGGGAGACTGCCATCTTTCTTGCTACTATTTGAAGTTCGTTACAGAGCCATCTATCAGCGTTGTGGCGAAGTAAAAGAGAAAACTATGTTGCAGCGCGTATAAATAAAAGAGAAGAACGGAACAAGGCTTTTTAACCTAACCTAAGCCTTGATTAGAAATATATTAATAATAGATTTGAGCATAAAGAATGTGTTTGAAAGAAAAAAAAAACTTCACCCTCAGAAGTTCAGAACCCTGATCTGCAATTCCATAAACCGACGTCTTAACCATGTAGCTACGATAGCTGGTTACATACATACGTTTGGAAGATTTATTGACACAGTTCGTGGGTCGCATCACCTGCAAGAGTATTGCACAGGCGCACTCTTCCGATATTATTCCAGTCTGTTTATACTCTAGAAATCCTGGGTTCGAATCCCGACGGGTACAAGTTCTCTTTTCCGTTTCTTGTTTCAAAATACATTTCGAATAACATGTGTTATGTATACAACTTCAATACACTCCGCGCTTAAAGTTATTTTGAAATAAAAAAATACTGTCCATGTCAGATTGCCTGATAGCAGTATTCTAACTCCATGCCTTTTCGATTGTTGCGTTCATATCCATTTGAAAAGAAAATGGAACTTGTTCTATGAAATTTGAATATTAATTAAAAGTTTCTTCGTTGAATAGATGACGGACACACACAAAAGAAACTGTCAGTCTTACTTTGAGAGAGAGACCAGGCTTGGCAGTAATCATACGAAATGCTTACGCATGCATTCATATAGAATAGCTACGCAAGAGAGAAATATTCACAGTGACAAACCTCTGGAATAACGCATGAAAGGGAACTACGTCTTAATTCTGTCTTTAAAAGCTTCTTCCGGTCGGTCCTTGATGGAAAATAAGGACACAAAAACAAAATGAAAATAAGAGGAAAAACAACGACCAAGAAGAAAGATAGAGGGATCCTCAAGCGCAAAGGATTATGGGTCATCGCCAGAAATTAATTTTCAACACACACACACACAGATGGAAAGAGATGAGCTCAGACAAAGAAAAAAAAACTTTTCTCGTCTTCAGAGCATAACGAGGTTCACTCGTTATTCTTGCGAAGAGATGTCCTCATCACCCTTTTCATTTTTACAATGAGGGAAGCTGCCGAGGGGGGTACAGGAGAGAAAGGGGTGTTGCAAAAGTGGGAGATAGGAGAAAATGGAAGTTGAGCGAAGGAATGAAACGTTTCCCCATTTTTACGCCAACTGACACACCAGATGGCTCTAAGACTGTCGACAGATACATAGCAATGTCCTCCCCTCCACCCTTTTGAATGTATCTTATTCTCCGAGCGTTTTCTTATCTCTTGGCATTCACTTTATATATGGACAGAATTTTGCTGCTCTTTCATTTATTTCGACTGCTAGTCGTGTGTTATTTCTAGAAACTCCTTGCAATGAATTCTCTATTAGAATATATTTTCTAAAAATATTTTGGATTATGGAAGTAGTGCATGCCTTTTATGGAATCAATCTTTTCGAAAAAAAGGAAGGAATGAGAATTGGAACATGAAATGACAGCAAACATAAAAAATCAATAAGAAATAATATAAGAATTAATTCAGTGACGTAACAAGAAAGGGGCACTGGTGGCATTCTCCCCTCTCAAGAATTTAAAATGTATGTCTGACAATATCATTTCAGAACTGGGAAGTGTTCTTTTTCGTAATTCAGGATCCCAGATTAAAATTCGAGTACCATCCACCTTATCTGATGTTATCTTCCTTGTATGAACCAGAACAGTGACGGTGCTACATCCTTACTGGAAATCTGATTGTAAAGCGACCATGAAGGATTATGTGCTTGTAAGTAAAGTTTTTCCAGGGATTTTCCTCATTCCAGGAAAATGCCGGGACGGTACCTTCACCTTAGGTTCTCGCCTACTTCTTCCAACATACTTTCCCTACCCTACCCCGGCCTTTGCTATACATTCCTAAAGGCCGTAAATTAAATTGAATTTGGTTATGATATCTGAAGCTCAGGCCGGGGAGAGGACGTTGGAAGATAATGGACCAGGGTCTCGCTTTGTAGGTGCTATCCCGGTATTTGCCTGATATGACTGAGGAGTGAAACCTCAATCAGGATGAGCGAAAAAGGTAGTAATTAAATTAAATTCGAAAGTCGTCGACACAGCAGATAATTTTTGTCTTGGGATGGGGACGACTTGATCCACGGATGCCTAAAATACCTCAATTGAATTCTTGGGAAGGGAAAGAAGTCATGCAATTTTCCAGAAGGTGGAACAAGTCCTTATGGTAATCGATAGGTTACGTAAGTTGTTAATTGAAATAAGAAAAAAAAATGTAATATTTTTCAAGTTTATTTTAGAGATATTCCATCTGCCTCTCTAATTGTAGCTTTTGTTCTATTATTTGCATTTTTAACTATCGGAGGACTTACGCAAATCATAGACAACGAGGTTCATTTTTAGAGTAAGATTAGTTTTTCTTAGACAGCCAGTTTCTGTACGTGATTGGGTACGTCGTACGCCACAGAAAAACGCTCATTTGGTGTCAGGTCCAATGTGCACAATTGTATAGTCAACATATTGCTTTCTCAAATTTTACCTCCGATGTGTAGCGCTATATATCAATTCCACATTTAGTAACGATTTTCATTGGTCATGATTATTACCAGTATAAAAACCACTTCGGGGTAAAGGAAAGAGTGACGCAAGAATTCTACTCACAAAAGAAGTGATATCCATTTTGCGAGTGATTTTCTTTGTGTCACTATGGCGGAAGTGTTTCCTTTGCAAGAGATTTATTATCCTCCCTTCCGCCATATTACTTCTTTTGTGAGTAGAATTCTTGCGCCACTCTTCCCTTTACCCCGAAGGAGTTTTTATACTGATATCACTTATCACTGATATCAAGGCTGTCTATTAAAAAAAGTGCATAGTCTTAATACAAAAGGTCGATTTTGGACCATGTAGGCTCCGTATCTCGAAAAAGGTAACTTCTATCAAAAAATAAGCATTTTTGTACCCCCAATTGACCCCCTAAAGTCCCTAGTACCATCAATTTGGGGCTAAAACAAAAAGACAGACAAAATGACAGACACACTTTTCGATCAGTTGTGAAAATTCTGTAATTCGGCTAAAAAAATAAATAAATAACTTTTGAACCTCTTCGCCGATTTTGACATGTTATACACCGTTTGAAAGGTATTTATTGAAGCGTAGATTAAGATTTCGCAAGTTTCGGTCGCCTATATGGTCTGGGGACAGTGCTATCATCAGAAATGTGAAATTTTGATATATATTTTTTTTCGCAGCACCCTAGGGGTTCCCAGGGAGGTCCAACTAATCTATTTTTTCTATGTCTTAGTATGGCAAAGAGCTTTCAAATGCATGTTCAAGCATCAAAATCGGGCTTATAGTTCGCTAGATCCGAAACTAGATGTATATATTTGAGTGCCGCTAACAGACTCGTTTGTCAGCGTCACTTGAAGACTTACCGTTCTTCATGATTATATTCAAATTTGAGTTTAGATTTGCGTACAGGTTAGATGCAGTAATTTCAAAGTGTTCAAGAGACTTGGAAACTACCAAGGGACAGGGAGATTGGTTTTGAGGTATGTGATATTTTCTGTAGTAAGTAGGCTAAAGATAAGACCAGGGAAGCTATCTTCTCCATTTCTTATTCCAGGAAAAAAAAAATATTACTTAATGACTCATACATTTAACATACTGTAAACTGCAAACATATATATATTTCAGGTTGTCAGAGTTGGCAATACTGTTAGGAACGAAACTTTTTTTTTTTAGTGTTAGTGACTCTGATATGAGGAAAAATTCTTAAGAGTTTGCTGAACATTACAAATTCCCCTTCCTCAAATCCTCTTTTCCACTTTTCTTTCTAACTTTCCAAGATGGAATTAAATCGCACGTATGTATGAGCAGAAAAGAGAAGAGTTTTTAACAGCTCTCGTGGTCGGAAAAAGAAGTATAGGAATGAAATGACGAGGAAAAAAAGCAAAGAAACAAGAAAAGAGGTGAAGAAGCGGAGAACGGAAAGGACGATGATGAAGAAATGTGATGAAAAAAACAAGAAAAGAAGAAAAAAGAATTAAAAGAAGCAAAAGAAAAGAAGAATCAACGGATTGAGTTCTTTAAAATTGAAAACGTAATGGAAATAATAAAGCTGGTGAAAAAAAAGAAGAGTGGAGACAGGAAAGCGTAAGAAAGAAAAAAAAACTAGGAAAAGTAGCGAACGAGTGGATCGTTTAGATGGGTAGGAAAAGATCGTGTGGAAAGTCACTGAATCCAAGATTGCATTTACCCAGTCTGAGACATAGTAAAGGATAGAACAGAGCACAAGGTAAAACTTTATATATATAAAAAAAGAAAGTTAGGGTTGGATGTGTGCAGCAGGAGAACAGAGGTATCTTTACCCCCTTTCTTCCTTAGATGTTAGTTGGAAGTAGCAAAAGGGGACACAAGGTATTTTTTCCTAGGCTGTGGGTGGAGTTACGGAAAACGTAATGTCTTTGTTGTTTTTTTTCTTCTGTTCTTTTGCTTTTGTGTTTGTCTGCCTTTTGTTTTATTTCCTTTTCTTCTACCAAATTTTTCTTTTGTGTAGAGTTGGTTTCCTCTTGAGTTAATCGAAGCGGAAGGAAGAGATCTTGATTTGAAGCAGATATATTGGGTAGAAAGGCGGAACCACATTCCTCAAGAGTTAGTGTCTAAATTTGTAACAAGGAGAAAGAAAGGAAGAATGAGAGAGAGAAAGAGAGAGAGAGAGAGAGAGAGAGAAAGTTGTCTCGTGTCTCAGTATCTGGCGTGGAAGGTATCAAAGGAAACTTTTCAAAGTTACTTTACTTGCACTTTCCAAACATGGACAAAGCATTTGACAGAATTTCACAGAATTTGTAAATGGAAAATTCGAAAGCGTGGGTCTTCTATTCAACGTTTAGATTGAAAAGGGAGACTACCTGATAATTTTATCCGCTATTTTTGATACTTCAACTTTTCTTGAGCTACTGCAAACTGTTGCAAAGAACTATCTACCTCCTCAGTTACGGATGAATAATTTGTCACACTTTGCAAAGTTTACGTTCTGTATAAGCTTTACGGCACCTGAGGCGACAACAAACCTTCAGTACCATGTTTATTCTCTCCATGGAAGAAGGGAAGAGGAGGTAGTGGTCGTGACGTAATTTAAGGTACGACCCAGCTATTCGCCTATTACGTTCGATGGAATGGCTATCGTTGGCATGAACGAACCCACGCCAATTCTCCTGTGGTGACATTCAACACGAGATCAAAGTGTGTTCACCTGGGCTAAATTAAGGCTAACAGGTGCATTGAGCACAGCACAAAAATAGTGGTATCCTCTGCCAATTGCATATATTTTATTGATTTTAACCAAAATACATTCCTTTCTTAAATAGTTTCGACTAGTCAGGACAAGAATAAATGCATTATCAGTTCTAGAAAGAAGGTCGAATGGTCGATCTATACTAAAAGTAAACAGGGATAGTGTTGTGGAGAGCTGAAACCGTGTCACTTTTGATGACCCGGTGACCCGGCCTGACCTGAACATAGGTGACCGGTCCGAAACTTGACCCGGTGGCCCTGTAGGAACATATAATTAACTGGGACTTTCGGCGTTGTATTTTTTGTGCTCTGAGGACATTATCTCTAGGCATGGTCACTCTGAAAGAAACACTTAAAATGCAAGGAAATAAATA
The DNA here is from genome assembly GCA_022664845.1 of Lepisma saccharinum. Classification (NCBI taxonomy): domain Eukaryota; kingdom Metazoa; phylum Arthropoda; class Insecta; order Zygentoma; family Lepismatidae; genus Lepisma; species Lepisma saccharinum. The sequence continues at coordinate 5,798 of JAGDQP010045747.1, forward strand.
CTTTACTTTATTCACCGGGTTACCGGGTGTAAATCGGATCACCGGGTCATCAAAACTTGATTCGGGGGCCCGTTTTAGCTATGGTGTTGTGGTGTTAAATAAAAACTACATATTCATAACCATAATAAATGCAAAATTAATTCGAGCGAATACCAACAGATGGCCAAACGAACTTACACATTGATGCTGATATGCTGATTTCAAGTACATAGTTATTTGCGTGTACACAGAGCGACATTTGTTTGAATGCGTAAGATCGTTAAATGCCAATATTAATTGTAATAAAAAAAAAACCCTTGTGCGACGCGCACGCGTCGAGAACGGAGCATGGGCAGGGGTGGTCAGTCCCACGCTCAACCGCCTTTACTTTCCAAGGCGTCTAGGAATACTAATTATACTGTGGTACTATGTTTGATAGAAGACTGAGTGCATCACGTAGCACCAGGCATGAGAACATCGAGAGAAAAGTCTCCAGTGTGCTGGCATGGATTTGAACCCAGGCCACCCGATTCGTAGTTAAACGCGCTACCGACTGAGCCACTGTGAATCCATAAATTGTTATACCATTAGTATATTTTGTCTTTAGCACACTTTGTAGAACAGATTGGGAAGTAAATGAAACTTTAAAAGTAGATTTTATGAAATTCTTTGTTCAACATTGATGATTCTGTTCCGTCTAAAGTTCGCAAACTGCGTAACTTTCCATGTTGCTTCACGTGTGATAAAGAGATCTGCAATTAAAAAGGAAACAAAAAAATGGTGACAATACTTACCACGTCACACAGTATAGAAAACTGAGAACAAAACTAGACCAAACCACTAAACAAGCTTATGAAATCTATGAAACAAACACAGAACTAAACATCTTCCATGATTCTAGAAGATTCTGGTCTTATATGAAGAGCGAAATGCAATTCTTCCTCTATGAAAATAAAATTACAGATGAGAACAAAAAAGTTGCAGATACATTTGCTAGATATCTTATTTTCAGTGTATTTACACAGAAAATCCATATCCTGGATTAACCCAGCAACAAATGGAACTTATTCAATTCTATAAATACGCTGAGTTTATCAGAAATTAAACTTTGTGAAATTGAAGAAACAATAAAAAAAAAAAACTTACCGAGTCGCCGTACCTCAGTGGTAGAGCGTTCGGGAAGCATTCGGGAGGTCGTGGGTTCGATCCCAGCGGACGACTATCCTAACTAAGGTTTCCTCAAGGGTTTTCCTTAGTCACACCAGGCAAATGCCGGGATGGCTTCTTTGATATAGGCCCTGGCTGACACCTTCCCGAAACTTTTCCCCTCCCCTATCCCGGCCACAGCTTTAGATGCCTAAAGGCCATAATGTCATGTGTTCTATGTGTATTTGGTTATGGTATTAAGAATTTATTTGAGTTCTTATTTGTGCAATGTATTACTGAGCATCAATGAGCCCCCTGTGCTCATAAAATTAAATACATAAATGAGCAATGTGACTTCCTAAGAGGTATATATTTTTAAAAGGCTTTTCAGAATTTTAACTTTAAAAACAATTGAGGTAAATATACTGGATCTTTAGATGTCTTAAATTTTTTACATTATTTAGTTTCATTAAAAAAGAGTCATCTAGTTTCATTAAAATGGCGTCATTTAGTTTTATTAAAATGGCGTCAAAATAAACATTTAGGGATAGTTGGGAACAAAGCGACATCAATAATGTTAAACATTTTGGATTTCGTTTTCTCTTTTTATCAACTCAATTTTTTTTTTCTGTGAGTATCATTTCTGATAACAATAAATTGTTAAGATTTTACTGATGGTCAAGTCTTAATTCAGATCCCTTCATTCACAAAGTTTAAATATTTGTATTTATTGTTTAACCATGCCTTAGAGAAACATAATACTTAATTACACTTCGTTAAACACACTTTTTCATATAAATTTTCGTGCAGAACGTAACAGAAAGTCAGACAGAATATAAACTCTAAAAGTGTAAAAGTGGAAATCAAATTACTTACTTACTCTATGGCTTACGGAACTCGCATGTTCATCGCCGTAGTAGCAAGCGTTTTCCATAGAATTCTATCCTCAGCAACATCAAACCAGTTTTCATCATAAACACAAATATCTCGAAGATTCCTTCTAATTTTGTCCTCTCAACGATGTATCGGTCTTCCTAGCAGTATCTTTCCCTTCGGCTATCCAACCAAAGATCTTTGTTTCTCTCCCATCCGGGCTACTCGGCCTGAACATCTTAGTCGCAGCGATTTCATCACTCTTACAACATCGAGTGAGTCATACAGTCCATGGAGTTCATCATTCAGTCTGCTCCATTCTCTAGTCATCTCGTCTCGTGTCTGCCCATATTATATTTTCTTAAAACTTTTTTTTTCAAACACTCGTATTTTATGTTCATCTGCTTGGATCGCACTCCAACTGTCGCAACCGTAAAAGTATTGCCGACAGAATAACCGTTCGCAAAGCAAACAGTAGATTAAAATATTCGCAACAACTTTAATGTTAGCTAATATGGTGGATCAAAACCCTGAAAAAGCGTGAATAAAAGAAGCCAATCAGAGAATCAAGTATTTGTTATCATAAAAAATAACAAATAGTTGATTCAATCTTTAGTACAACACACTTCAAACTTGACTCTCCCTGTTTAACTTCAGGTGGCAACATGAGACTGCTTTTATATATATATATTGGTGATATACGAAGTTTCCTATGGTATTTTTGTTTGTTTGATGGGGATTATTATTAAACGTTTTTAAAATATTTTTATACAAACCTGAAAAAAAAACACTTCTATTTGTTAGTAAAATATTTTTCGTACATGGTGAGGCAGAAGTAATTAGACGACTTACATTTTCCGTAGTTGTATGAGGTGCGCTGAAACACACTCTTGTGTGGAATATTTCATAACCTACAATTGATATGGAGAGTTAGTCGAAGTGAAAACATCTTATATATAGTCTGGTCTAGCGCTTAGCGTTGGTGACTATGGATTAAGGAGTCCCAGGTTCGATTCCCGGACCTGCCAAGGATTTTTTCCAAGGCGTGTGGGTCTGGAACGGTGCCCACCCAGCATCGTGATGCAATTGGGGAGCTGCTATGAATAAAAGATAGTGACGATTACAGTGAGAGCTTCGGCACTCCTCTCCCAACCCGTGTGGTCAGCGTGGGAGCAGTAGATTAACTTCTCCTTCCGGGAAGAGGTCTCATCCAGTAGTGGATCGAGTAAAGCTGAGATTTATACTTTGTATAAACAGCGATTCCGCTACTGTAACTCAGGAAGATTTTAGGCAGTATTTCTTCCAGAGATTTCATTCGGGGAGGACTCGTGAGGGAGGGGGCACGAAAATTATGAATACTGCATAGGCCTATATATGAATACCAATATAACATCAATAATATTTATAGAATGTGCTATTATATACGTATTTCAGTATACATATGAGTTATATAAGTGTTAAAACTGGTTCCTTCGGAGGAGCCGCTGAAAATTTTCGGGGGCAAAGGTCCTCCTCCCGAAATCATGCTTTAAGAAACATTAATTTAGGTAATATTTTGAAATTGGAAAGAATTGAAAAGTTCCAATATGCAAAATCACATTGAATTAGCTCAAGAGTTTTGAACTCGTTCATGTGTTCTTAATAAGGAACATTCTGGTTGTCTTCCGACAGCACGAACACCAAAAAATGTTTAGCGAATCAGACTTGCAATCCAGCACAGTTCAATCATCACTTAATCGCCCTTTAACTTCGGGAGATTGTGCGGTTTGAGGACCACCAGGAATATTCCTAATCATTTAACCCAATTCAATCTGATTTGCTGTGTTGGAATGTTTCTATTCCTTCCAATGTCAAAATGGCCTAAAATCATGTGTGTTACAGTAGTGGAGTCGTTGCTGTTAAACAAATGTTTCCACAGCAAACGCTCGACGTTCTCACGACCAACTCTACATGTTAACTAAAGGCTATGAACCATTCTCCACACTAGTGTGTGTTTCAGCGCGCCACCACCAACTGTGTAAAAGTGGCGCGAAATTTAAATCGTCTCAGTGTTTCTCTCCAACCCTGTATCACATAAAATAGTAAAACAAAACACTGTTATTCATGAATTAAAATCAAAGAAACAAATACGCGTAAAAACAAGCTCATGTTATTAACTCGGATTGTTCCATCGTAGTTTAATCAAGTCTGCCTTCGTTTTAATATGAATTTTTAAGTTTTGGCATACAAGAAGCTTATATGATTAAAAGTACCTGCATTTGTAGCATGACCAGATTCAGTGACTCTGTCAGATCCCTCCTCGTATGGGGGTATCACCTCCAAATCCTCGAGAGCAGCCGTCCCCTAACTTTAAATTTTTTACGGTCAATAATCGATAGAAACCGAGTAAAACTCTACTTACATCCTCCCAATTTGACTTCACCCCCAAGCTGAAAATCCTGGCGGAATCCCTGACCAGATTAGAAACATCTTGATGTATCTCCAGTTTGAAATCACAGATTTGACGTCTGCTTTCGCTAACTTGAACCCTTGAAATGGAAGAAGCTAATCCAATACAAAACAGTTGCCAGTTTTGTCAGATTAAAAATGGCGAAAAAGTCGTGGTTTATAAATTCAAATCTGAATCCAGTTTCTCCGTGCTCGCTTGTGTTGGGGAGTTAGCCTTCGTTACAGACAGTCACGAAACAAAATTAAAATAGAACAACTTTTTGGTGAAGTACCCGTCAATTCCGTAATTCGGAATTTCTTCAATTCCAGAATTTTTCGGAATTCATATTTTCAAAATATTGGAATTCCGAAGTTTTAACATTCCAGAATACCGACTTACGGAACACCGGAAATCCAATTTCGAGATCCTGATCTCCATTTCGGAATTCTAAGATTCCGAAATTAAGACATTCCAGAAAACTGATTTTCAAAATTCTGGAATTCAGTCGTTCCGGAATTATGATATTTCGGAATTCTAACTTACGAAATTCCTATTCCGTAATCCTGATTTATATTCCGGAAGATTCCGGCATTACGAGTACACAGCTAAATGGTGGGGTTCCTTTCTCATCTTTAGACCCCAAATACTCTTGCTACAGGTGAATAGATAAGGCTTTTCTATAGTATCTGCCATTGGTTCGAGATAATGACATATAGTTTTAAGTGAGTTTGGAACATATTTTGTGCCCCACATTCCCCACACAAAAGACTAAAACCGGTAGTCCTTTTTATTTCAAGACGACAAGAAAAAGTACTCATCTATGGGGAACATAATATTTAAATTAATTGATTTAGCATGAAAATGAAGAGACTAGTACATAGCTTTGAGTATTGGTTTTTCGTAAATTTTCCATAAAGGCTTGGAATATACAAATACCCTACAGCAAAAATAAAATAAAATTGTATTAAATAAAAAAAAAAAAACCTGTTCAAAATAAATTTACAAAGTAAGAAGTTAATAGGAAAAAGAGTACACTGCGTACAGAGGAGGAGGAGGAGGAGGAGAGAGAAAGAGAGAGATAAATCAATCACTGATTTAATTAATTTAATGGCAAGATACACATCAAAAGACAAAAAAAAAATAGTATAAAAAAGAGAAAACAGTGTGAATTCAATAAAGCTGTGATCTTTTAAGCTCCAAAAAGATAACAAGCATCCTATGCTACTGGGAACAAAAGGATACTGGAACACACACAGACGGGCAGAGAGAGAGAGAGAGAGAGAGAGAGAGAGAAAATCTCACATGGAAAAGGAAATGTTCGTCTTCATGGAAGAGCTCAGGGGAAAAAAGGGAGAAAATGTATTTGTAGTTAGGCGAATAGAACTAGGGAAAAAAACACTGAACGCAGACAATCTCTTGTAGTTCTACTCCCCTACACTACACACACCAAATAAGGGAGAGAGAAAGAGAAAGAGAGAGAGAGAGAGAGAGAGAGAGAGAGAGAGAGAATACACATACACAAAGATAGAAGCTAAACTTGGATTAGCTTCGGAAAATAGACTTATAAAAAGTGTAAAACCTCCCAGCTCAACAGCACTTAACGATCAACAAGAGATTCCTATCTTTTCTCTTCAACGTTCTGCTTCTCCCTCTCTCTCTTACCAATTCCATAAGTTTCTCACTTCTCCTGCCCCTCATTCTTGTTTCGTTCTTATTTACGAATTGAAGAAGGTCGGAAGAAATAAAGGAAAAGAGAAAACGAAACGAAAGAAAGATCTTAGTTTTTCTTCTTCTCCTTCTGCTTTGGAGTAAGAACTGAAGATATGGTGGTGCGAGGTGCGGTGTGTATGTGTCCCGAGAGAGTGTAAGGGCGGTCGGTCAAATAAGTTCGTCTTCTCGACCCTGTAAATGATAAACAACCTTCACTGAAGTGTTGTGATTTTCTACCTGTAGGCTTGCTCCCACCCTTCCCCATGTGAATTAACTAAATAGAAAAAAAAGTAGAACTGGGAAAACGTCTCTTTCTAGAATAGCAGGGCGAAAGGGAGGAAATAATTTTGGAAGTGTTGTTCAAGCCTGTGAGATTTTTCTATTCACCAAACCGTCTAACTATAACAGAAGTTTCTAAAACACTTTGAATAAATAAACTTTTTATAAAAGTTACTTCTGAAACAAAAACATCTTTCTGAGTTCAACAAGAAAACTAGAAATTCGAGAAAAAGCTTTTCCGTGTATAGTTTTTGTTTACTTTTTTTCAAGATCTTGTCTAGCGAACTCTTTCTTCTAGGCATTCTGACAACCCGCCCTTGTTTCCGAAAAAGTGCTAAGTTACAGAAAAATTTCAAACCACTATTGTTAAACATTTCAGTACCATGTCAGTTTTCATTACTGGTGCTCAAGATCGTTGAGTTTAGAATTGTCAAGGTCTTTACTCAATGGTATTCACCATTCAGCTCTTGGGTTTCCCGTCTGTAACTCCAAAGTATGTTCCACAGCCTAGAAGCATTTGAAATGTCAGTAAACAGTACTGTTACCCAGACACGCAACTTGAATTATTTTCGGGGCGGTCCAATGCTTTTGGGACACTTTAGCAAGGGTATAGGTGTTAAATATATCATAAAATATGTATTACACATATATTTTTATTTACTATTATACATATGATTGTATTTGCAAGCATGTAGTTTGCAACTTGATACCCCAAACCCCTCCTCAATAATCTCATAGATAGACTCGGATAGACATGCAAAGTGAGTCATGTAGAAGGAGTCAAACTGACTCAAGAAGACGGAGACAGGAAAACAATCAGGAATATGATAACAGAAAGATAAGTTTAATGAGATAGTCGAACAGATAGAGACATACAGACTGATAGAATAAAGGAAACAGATAGGCAAACAGACAGATACACAAAGGCATGCACACAGGAGAAAGGAGACACATTGAGACATGAAAATCAAAACAGCCAGATGGCGAAAGACAAGCAAACGAACAGAGTCAAGAGACAAATAGGCAGAGCGAGTTATGAAAACGAAACAGAGAAACTGAGTCTCGAAGACAGACATTATACACTAACAAAACCTAACAAACAGAGAGAGAAAGACAGAGTCAGAAAGAGTGAAACAGACAAGTGGACACATTCAACCAGGTAGATACAGAAACTCTGAGTCAGAACGACTAATAAAGACAGACTGATAGAAATAGACAATCTGAGTCTAGCAGCCGAGCAAAATGGGAACACGTAGGCCGATTGAGTCAGATTAACGTCAACAGAAAAGGACACTGCTACAGTCAATCTAATTACTTAGGTACAATTAGCCTTGAAATATCGAGAAGTACAATACAGAAGAGACACAATCCAAAGAAATTCACGAAATCAGGGCAAATTTCCCGGATATTTACTAAAGGTACAACGTAACCTTATTAAGCTAGTACAGAGTGAAGAGCCATGTCTAGCGAAGGTTCCGGTATGGCAAAAAAAAAATCTTATTAAATATCAAGGCGCTTTGTCCGATGGCGTACGTTTTCCGAACCGTCTTTTGTGGCACGAAATACAGATGGCCCTGCTTTTTGGAACCAATATGTTTTGCCTGTTGAATATTGATCCTGTTAGCACATTTAACAAATAAGTAAATAATAAATAAATGGATACTTTTATTTTATCGTTTAAAACGTGTAAGAAGCTGGTTGTGTATTTCGAGTTGAGTGAAGTTAAATTACCAGCTTCAGTTTGGGAACCTGCTCTGATCCACGGAGTAAGAGCAAGAGCATACTAACTCTATTGCTTATTGGAACTCGCAAGTTCATCGTCACAGTAACAAACGTTCACCATTGGATTCTATCCTGGGCAATATCAAGCCAGTTTTCATCACAAACACCTACTTCTCGAAAATCTCTCCTCCCAACGACGTATCAGTCTTCCCAATGGCCTCTTTCCATCCGGCCTTCCAACCAGGATAGAATATAATCTTCGTTTTTACCCCATCCGAGCTACATGGCCTGCCCACCTTAGTCGTCGCGATTTCATTATTTTTACAACATCTGGTGAATCGTACAGTCCGTGCAGTTCTTCATTATGCAGTCTCCTCCACTCTCCAGTCATCTCATCTCGTTTCGGCCCGTATATCTTTCTCAAAACCTTATTTTCAAACACACGTAATTTATGTTCATCTGCTAGGGTCGTACTCCAACTTTCGCAACCGTAAAGAATTACCGGCAGAATTACAGTTCTGTATATTTTCAGTTTCAATTTCCTTGATATTAATCGCGATGTTAGAAGTTTTTGGACTCAATAGAAACATGCGTTCCCCGATACTAAGCGACTGTTTATTTCTTCCGTGACCTCATTTTTGCTTGTCATGTATGCTCCCAAGTATTTAAATTTGTTTACTTTCTCTATGACCTCATCCCTAATTCTTATGTTTTTATTTCCTTCATTCCCTGTGTTTCGGCTTGTTATCATGTATTTCGTTTTATCTATGTTTACCTGTAGACCTCTCGCATCGCACATTTCTACTAAGACATCGGTGTTGCTTTGTAGTGCATCTATATCATCCCCTATTAAATCTACATCATCAGCGTATACAAACAGTTGATTCAAACCATTCAGTGCTAGTCCCTTTTTGTCCCCTTTAATTTTTAAAATCGCATATTCTAACACAAAGTGAAACAGTAGTGGTGACAAGGCATCGCCTTGTTTCAATCCGTTGCGAATCTTGAAACTATCTGACATATCATTACCTATCCGTACTCTGCTTGTGGGGTCGTTGAGACACATCTTTACGAGTTGAACCAATTTTTTCGGAATTCCAAATCGTATCAGGATACTGTATAACTTTTCCCTTTTGATAGAATCATATGCTTTCTTAAAATCAATGAATAGCTGATGAACCGTCCCACTGTATTCCCATTTATTCTCTAAAATTTGTCTCAAGGCAAAAATCTGGTCCACCTTCTAAATCCACATTGGTGATCTCCAATTATTTCATCTACGTACACATTTAGGCGTGTTAGCAGAATATTACTTAATACCTTGTAACAGGTTGGAAGTAACGAGATTCCGCGGTAATTATTGCAGTCCAATTTATCGCCTTTTTTGTAAATCGGAACAATTATTTATGTTTTCCATTCCTTTGGGAGCTCCTCCTTTTTCCATATAGCACTTATCAATTTATGTAGTTCCTTGATTAGTGCCGTTCCTCCTGCTTTGATTAATTCGGCTGGAATATTGTCTATTCCTGGTGATTTGAATTTTTTCAATTTCTTTACCGACATTTCGATCT
>JAGDQP010045748.1:0-15505 GCA_022664845.1 Lepisma saccharinum
CTCTGCATAAACGGTGCAAGTTCAATAGTTACAATAAATCCTACAATGTTGTACTGAAGACCACAGGGAAAGAGCGTGCTTTGTCCACTTTTGCCAAATTGAGATAAGAAGGTGATCTATTTGCTCTTTGAAAAGTCTTTTTAACAAGTTTTTATGCATGAAGAGAGTGTGCTCAGTTCCTTTGTTACAAGCAGATCTTAATTTGATATGAAGATATACGTAATGTTGATTGTTTATTTTTTTTTAACTTGGGAACCCCTCTTCCACCCCAGTCTGTCTGCATTCTTTGCACAGAATAGGTTGTGTACTACGTAATGATGATTATACTTTTAAAATGTTTTCTTGTAAGATCAAGATAATGTACAAAGTGCATTCTTTACCTCTGGTCTTCAACTGTAAAAGTCCCTCGCACTTTTATCCGTGGCGCACGCACATTTCTGAAGGTTTAGAGAACGATCAGAAAAAACTAATATGTTAAGCATTTCATATGATATTAGCAATGTTTACATTAAAAAATAATAATTTTTCATAATCTGGCGTTTCCATATTCTTCAAGTTACGAGTCCTAAATTTTGGCTATAAACATGTGAAAATAATTGAAGGCCTGATTCGGGAAAGAGCCTAAGTCCACGAAATATTTTTTTTTTTCAGGAGATTCGAAAAATGTTGTAACAGTGGTACTGTGGAAGTTAGCAAAATTACTTTTCTGTTGAATAAAATTGCTCTACATACATGTTGTAAAATTAATTGTTGAAAAGTATTATTTTGGGCCCTTCTCTGAATCAAAGCTGCCGATTTAAATTTAAACTTTGCCTCATGAACACATTGGGACTGTTTTGGAATAAAAAAGCAAAAATTCAACCAAGACTGGTATAACCTCTAATGGTAGCCACTCAAAACTAACAGACAGCGGTGATATCTGGCAGTACCCAACACAGATCATTGATCGCAACATCTCTACGCACTTCTAAGATTGCATGTAGTGTAAATGTAATCTTAAAAAGCTGGAACTCCGTAAAATTCGATTAAATTAGATTTTGAATTTAATAAACGTCATGGTTTTTATAACATCTCTTCACTGACGTAATAGTGGATCTCAAAATCCGGTTGTAGTTCATTTGGAAGAGCGTTTACGTAGCATTCGGAAGGTCCTGGATTCGCTACCAGCGGCCGACCACTCTGAGTTTTCCAATTTTTTTCCCACTCACACCAAGCGAATGCTTTGATAGTACTTTAAACTTATGTTCTGGCCGACTTCTTCCCCATCTTTTTCCCTACCCTATCCCGGCCTGAGTCATAGTTGCCTAAAGGTCATAAGTGACATTAAAAATTCAGTTCTCAGCATTCCATATTGTCCATTTCATGAATTGGTTTACTCATTTTATTTGAGTTATTTAATTTATATTGTATGGATGCAACAGGCAGCTATGGCTTAAGCACATCACAAGTCTGGGACTTCGTAACAAATGTCATAAATGTGGGACTTGGGCCACTTTCCAAATCACATGGGTTTTAATGATACATTTTCATGTGGAAGCAGTAGGAGTCGGGACCCTCTTTTGGGCACAGATATCAGCAACTATGTAAAGCACCAGAATCAGCAAGAAAATCAGAATCGGGAAAACGTGAACGTGGGCTCTTTTCGGAATCAGATCTTCAATTATTCTGAGTTATGTCGTAGCTACTTGGTAATAGGATTATCTGGTTGTCCATACTGACAGTTGTTTAGTCTTATGTGCAGTCGAGCTTGTGCCTTTCTTTTAAAATGTAACAAACGTTTTATACGCGTACCTACACAACATGAGAAATGTATGTCCTTTCCAGGTTGAGGCACACAGGAACATAAAAATAAAACTTAGAAGTGAGAAAAATGTACGTGAAGTCAACAAGAGCTTTATATAACAAACTGAAAGAAATCTTCCTGATAGAGAAATTTAATAAATAAGAAACGGAAGTCCTAAGAATGATATGAGTTCGAATTCAATTCACGCTGGTCTATACGTTGCGAGAGAATGTTACCTGATGATTGCGGATTTTGTCTTACCCCTTTCTTGTTATAGTGCGATTGAAGACTGGGCAGCAGTTTGTTACACAGCCGTATGCTGGTATAGTACCTGATCCATCCTGATGCAACAAGGAGACCACAATCTCGGCGAAGTAACAGGAAACGCCCAGCTTCCTACTGCCAAGGTATTTGTGTCCGCTGCAATTCAGACAACAGGTTCGCCTCTGCTTCCTTCCTGTTCCCACGAACACTCAATCACTTCGCTATTAGGCTATCGAGTTATCAGATTGCTTAACAGTTTGCTTGACGATCTTCCTACCCCTTCTATCAGGGCGACTCCCCAAACAAACACATACATATTACTTTTTTTTTCTTTGCTTTGGTCGTTTTTTTAAAACTAATAAATAAATGCCTTTCAGCTTAAACCAAATCTCACGCCATAGTCGGAGCAGTTTGAATAGCATAATCTGGGGTACTTAGGGGATAGTTACAGAGTTTGAAGAACAGTACTTTTGTGTGTAGTAAATTTTTGCAAAAGTGTTTTTGATACTATGAATTTAGTGCTTGGACTATGGCGTCATAGATTCTCAGCGACTTAGTGGCGAAGAAACAATTAAAGATGAACCAACACTTCTCTGAACCTGATTTGTACGTGAATTTATGTACCTAGTATGTTTGACACTAAAAGAAAGGAAGTGATCGGTTCTTAACGTATGGTTCGTATCAAGACTCAGAAGCCTCAGGTAAGACAGAATGTTTCACTCCACAGCCAAAGTACATATATGAAAAAAGAATTATTACAATAGCCATATGTAGAGCTGAAACCGGGTCACCCGGCCTGACCCAAACATGGGGGACCCGGAGACCCGGTCCGAAACTTGACCCGAATAACCCGATTGACCCAGTGACCTGTTTCAGCCCTGGCCACATGGTCACGTTCATCTTAAAGTTATGTTGTAAAATTTGTTCTTGTTCTTAAAGGGTCACTCTTATAATACATGAAAGGAACATTTATTTCATGTAATATCAAAATCTCTTTGATATATGCCTGAGGGTAAAAATTAGCATAACAACTTGTCCGGCAAAAAGGATATGATATTTATGTCTAAGGGCTTGTTGGTCAGTTTCCTCGCCCGAGTTTTCTCGACGAGCAAGTTCGACAGTGTAAAAGCGCCTTTCGACAGTGTAAGGGAAAAGGAAGGGTAGGAGAAAAGGTGCAGGAATTAGCCTGCCAGGGTTTACGTTAAAGTAACCAGCCCGAAATTTGCATGCTGTAATTGAGGAAAAATCTCGGTCAAATGGTCGCCGGCCAGGACCTCCCGAATGCGAAACCAACGCTCTATCAAACTAAGCTCAATCTTCTGTCGACACGTACTCGACTAACTATCCGAACCGTAAAGGCGTTATATTACCATTAATCCGGACCCCAGGAGAAAATATTTGCAGACCCCTGTTCCTGTAACTTACGAGACTACGGTTCTACACGCCTATCTCTTCTTAGCAACGGGTTGCGAAAGTTCAAGTGTGGGCAGACATGAGCAGAGAAGGGCGGAGAATAATTATTTCAAACATTTCGTTTGTCTTCTCCAAGTTATCGCAACATTATACTGGAGTACAAGTTCATGTTTTAAAGGAAATAAAAGTTTTTTTTTTAGTAGCTTGAATAGAATCGATTTTTTTTACTAAAGATGACGTTGGGAAGTTAATCTTAGAAGGGATCTTCGAGAAGTAGGTGTTTGTGATGAAAACTGGCTTGGTCTTGCTCAGGATAGAATCCTATGGAGAGCGTTTGTTACTGTGGCGATGAAATTGAGTTCCGTAAGTCACAGAGTAAGTAAGTAAATAAGTAAAACGTATTATGGTTGGTTTGCACTGTTGCTATAACCAGCCAAAACCAGTGGTTATACGAGGATCTATAGTGATGGAAGGCTTAAGATCAATTGGAGACATAAACATGGAACCAAATGTATTTTTGACTACATTTTAACTTGTTATTAAAAGCTTTATCGTTTAAAATTAAAATTAAAAATTATAGTGATGAAAATAAATTTAAAAAAAATATGTGATGAAAACCTTAATTTTGTCTCATTCCTATTTTTAGATCACAATGGTTCGTGGTGTCCTCAAATCTTGCAACGTTAATTTAACTCATTTTCCGACGTCATAGAATGATGAAATTTTGCACAGCGACGTTCGTCGGGTGACAATACAATATTCCATTGTTATTTTCATATATTTCTATTTATTTATATATTTTTAAAGCATTTTTTTAAAAATATGAACTTCTTTATTCTAAAATAAATACTAGCCTGAAACAATGTTACGTTTGATTACTTGGAGAAAAGCATGCGGCGCGCCAATTCAAGAATATATCAAATGACTATAAATGAAGCGCGCCCCATGCTATTCTTTTTAGTCATGCAATGAACAAAATGATTTTTTACTTTTTAGTTGAAATTGTTTAAGAGAAGTTTATCTTTAAAAGTTGTTATTTTTTTACATTCTTTTATTTAGTTCAGAATGGTTCGTGGTGTCTTCCAATCTTGCAACGTTAACTCATTTCCCGCCGTCATACAATGATGAAATTTTGCACAGTGACGTAGGTCGGGTGACAATACAATATTCCATTCTTACTTTCATATATTTGTATATCTTAAAAGCTTATTTTAGTATTTTCTTTTACTATGGGCTTAAATACTAGCCTGCAACGAAGTGTCGTTTAACTAGTTGCAGAACACTTTAGGATTTGGGTCACAGAACGTTAGCTTGAGACAAACTATCCGAGGACCGAAATAACTTGAATAATAATAATAATAAACTTTCTAAGGACATATTTTTCTTAAACAATTCGTACTGAAAAATAAAAATAGTTTTTGTTTATGTATGACTAAAAAGAAAAGCATGTGGTGTGCTCTCATATATAGTCACTTTATAAATACTTGATACGGTGCGCCCAATGTTTTCTTTTTAGTCATACATAGAGAAAATTATTTTTGTTCTTGAGATTGAAAAAAAAATCAGTTTGTAAGAACTAGTCTTTCGCACCTAAAAAACGGAAGATTTGGGTAACCCATTAATTTTACTAAACAAACAACGAGGAGTCCGAAAATCACATCCATTCTTTCCTCCCACGTGGTGATTAGCTTCCAGAGCAAAAGAAATAATAAAAACATATTCAAGAGTGGGGACATGTGTATGGCATAAAAACCTGGCAGAAGTAAGATTTTGACTTAAGGCAGGTGTTCTTAGCTTTGAGTACGTAGTTAGAACCTACCACCAGTTAGCCCATTCACTTCCAGTAGAAAAGAACGTGTTTTTCCTGGTGACGGACTAATCTCTAGTTTACTTTTTCATACGAATTGTTTAAGAAAAGTATGTCTTTAAAACGTGTTTTATTATTTTTTATTTATTTATAATTTCCGCGTATGTTAAACTGTTGATCTAGGTTGATGTGTGGTATTTGCAACTTGCAAGATGACAATAAATCAACCTTTTGTAATGTAAGCACGAAATCGGAGTTTTAACATCAGAAATCCTGAAAATTGTTTGTTACTTTGACACATGAAATGGCTACGACAGTAAAGGAGAATATCGAGATTGTAGGAACGGGAAATTAAAACATCAATATTGACCTACACATTTAAATTTGGTGTATAATTTGATAATTACACCGACTACTCTGAATTACAACATTTCAAAAGTCCTTATAAGAAATTAAACGTTTCGACATAGCTGGGGGCAAATTAAAATAAAATGAAGAATAGTTATGGGATTCAAACACATGTTATGGGAATACGAGTACAATAACAAAGCGACCTAGGCACCTCGACCACGGCGACTATACTCATGAAGCTTCAATTTCGTGGTTCTTCTACCGCTACTTTTATAGAAAGTTTTTTCGGCTTTCTCTCCTAAATGGTTGGTATTGCTTCATAATAGATACAGCATATTAATAGTGATCCTAATATATATAAAGTGCACGTAGTACATTACTTTATATATTAGGATAATCTCATGAAAATCGAAGATGTCGAAGTGGTGTCTCTTTCTTGTAACTATCCATGGCACTGACAAAAGATCAATCCACGTTTATGGCATAGAGAAAAAAGTACGAATTCATTAAACGAATTAAGAATCTTTGATGCACTAAACTGGGAGTGTTCAACTAAAACTTGTGAAAAGAATTAAAATTCAAGGATGTGGGCTGACAAGAAGACCTACATCACGCAATATATAGACCACGTCAGGGACATTCTTTAAAAGTTGTCATCCGGAAACTTCTCATCGTCACTCGTATTGAACATGAACGCACTGCAGCTTCTCAGTTTAGATTTCGAATCTGGGAAAGAGTCTGGGAACCGGATTCAGTTGTTTCCATCTGCTTGAAACAAGTTTCAGTATTTAAGGATATGTACAGTAAACTGTCAACAGCCTTATCAATGTCCGAATAATGGTTTAGCTCCAGGTAAAACTGACATTATCCAATTCTGCCGTTGCCAGCGGCTAGGTCATAGTAAATCCTCATGTGTCGCAAACCATCACTGTGTAAAATGTTGGCAAGAGCTCTTCAGCCGATTTGACAAAAAAGAGGATAAATAAAGTCAGCCTCCTGCGTTTTCTTGAAACACAGGCACCCAGTTAACGGGGTTGCCAAATATTTTTGAATGCTCTGGATGAAATGAAGAAATCACTCGTCAACAAACTAAATGCAGAATGCAAAAAATCGGAAGAAATCAAGTAACATTGCAGTGGAAAGATCATCAACCAGTGATCGACAGTAACAGATCATCAGTGTCTTTATCATGACTATCTCGCAACGTATAGAAAGAAGGTGGAAAGTAACCACCGCTTTTTGCAAAGCTGTGAAAGAAATTATACATTTATTTAAAGAGATCAACGTTTTGATATGAAAATTTACCTCAGTTCAAGAAAAAATAATGCCACCTGTATAGCTGCGCTGGTAGCGGAGGACCTGGATCAAGAAATCAGTCAAATCCACCGGAACACCATAAGAATCTGATCCATCATGTATCAGAATTATTCGTAAGAGTTGCAGATGAAACAAGTACGAAATAATATTCTTTACCAGACCTAAGAGGAAAAGGGTTCTGACCTGGAACTTCTCACATCAACAAACGTCTTTAATACATGGTCAACGTCTTTTTGATAGAAACCTCACAGTAATTACACACGTGACAACTGCTTTTCGAGCACCAGAAACGTTGGGCGCATAGTAGAATATTGGTTAGCGGCTACGGACGGAGTGATGTTTGTGATACTTTATTTAATCACTTCTTTTCGGTTTGTAGTTGCTTGTGTGACTGTTTAACAACGCTGTTGGGTCGGCGATTATTGACAGGGAAATGCTTGGAGTTAAGTTACCATGATTCATGGCTCTGGATAGATGTGTAATACTATAGTAGAAACGCTTACACACTAAACTAAAAGAGCGGAATTCCGCTCGATTTGAGCGTAAAGAGACCACTCTTTTAGAATGAATTTTCATCGGAGAAAAGATGAGAGATTTCCGTTTAAAAGGTGGGATCTATGGAAGTCAATTTCAATGGGAACGTAGACATATTTTTAGGTGATTTTCCATATATTCAAATAAAGTTTTCATCTTTTGAACATGTAAACGACGCAAAAAAATGTTGAAAATGTAAAAAGATGCAAAAGGGAGCACTTCTTAAGTAAGTTAAGATGAAATGAATTTTATGGGCGGTATTTCTTTATAAGTAGTAAGAAAAAAAGTAATATATGAATTTTTAAAAAGTAAGAAAAAGCGGGGAGATTTGAACCTTTCGGCCAGCTATCCGATGACTTAACCACTCAGCTAGCCACCCAACAGCGATAATACGCCTTCGAAATGGTTTCTTTCGTCTGGTCAGGTACTTGAGAACAACGTTCAAAGACTTTTTGTACATAGCTTACTCCTGACGTCTTCTGGTATATTTTCCTCACAGAAAAGTTTTGTAGTTTTCCCTTGTCATTTTTAACTAAACGCAACGCGATAAATGTCGCAGCATAGCTTAGTCTTTCGATAACCTTCGTAGTTAGCAGATGGCGGAGAACAAAGTTGGCTAGTAGCCATAATGCATTGTAAATCACTCTAAAAAGATTAGAAATAAACCACTTTAAAAAGAAGAGAAATCTCTCTTTCAAGTTTCAAGAGTCAATGAGAAATCGCTTTTTCAAAAATAAATTACATCCAAAAGAACGGAATTCCATCTAGAAACAGCACATTTTCCATCCAAAGCTTGGAAACTACTATTTTGGAGTGAAAATTTCGCTTTTTTGAATTTAGTGTGTAAGAAAGATCATTAAAATGATTCAGGGTGAAATGGAAAGCCAATACGATGCCCTCAGTCGATTCGTGTAGCTGAAAACGCCAATCATGCTGTGCAGCTTGGAAGTGTAATTTCTACACTATTCCTTGTCACTTGGCACAAGTTCTCGACGCGTATGCGACCTTCATTCTTAGTAAATTCAGTTTTGTCAACGATTTCAGACAGTGAGTACAGTCAGCACTGTCAAGAGCTATTATGCTTGGTGAAGAAAATCCCATTGTGCAAGATTCTCTTTTAATATCGGATAAGACTCGTCTTCACTTGATATCTTTAATTACTGAACTGTTGTGACTGGGTTGAGAGTAAGCCTCCTTGAGCTAGTCATTTTAACAGCACAAGACTAACCATCGGGAATGCAGTGACTCGAAATCAACTTCACGCTGCAACACACTACGACATAAATTAAAGACGGTTTATACAGAGTACTCGTCGATTATATGCCTATATTGAGGGTGATATGAATAGTTTTAATACATCATATTTAAAAGTTTGAACAATTAGAGGAAACGGTGGTGAATTTATGAATTATAATACAATAGTTTGACTTTGACGATCAGAAACGACAGTAATAATCTGTTTGAAATGGTAACAATCTGTTAAGAATCGCTGTCACAAATAATGTCTGGCAAGAATTGCTATCTGACAAATTCTGTTAAGTATTGTTTTCCTGTTTGTAATTCTGCTGGTAAGCGATTTTTTTTTATGGGAGTTTAAACTTGCCAAAGTTGAAACTAGGCAGACAAAACTACTAGTTTTCTGAGTCTGGTGTCGAATTGCTTCTTCTCGTCCTGTTTACTCCTACAGTCGATGAAAAGAGCTGACTGATGGAGCTCGTGGAGTTGTCTGGTTTGTGTGTTGAATGAGAAGCGATGTTGAAGTGTGTCATCTATTGAAGCACAGTTGGCTTTTACATTGGCAAAAATGAAAGTTTGTTGTTGTAGTTCGTATTGGTCTTTCCATAATCACAGTTGTCGTCACGTTGCTTAGGAAAGTATGTTTCAGAATTTTGTTGTCTATTTCGGCAATCACTTTTTTAAACATTATGATAATTGCTAGAATAAAATATCACCCTCTCCAAGTTAAAAGCTGTAAATATTGTAACAACAAAGGCTTATTGTTCTACTAGAATTACAACCAGGGATTCCGCCAGTATTTTCAGTTTGGGGGAGTGTAAAGCCGAAATTAGGAGGGTGTAAGTAGAGTTTTGCACGGTTTCTATAGATTTTTGATCGCAAAAACGTAAAAGTTGGCAGGGAGCTCTCCAGGATTTGGAAGGGTCACCCCCCCCCCCCAGGACGGGAGTCTGGCGGAATCACTGATTACAATCAACCTGTGTAATAAAGTGAACAGAAAACCTTGGAAATTAACAAGTGCAAAGTTTTAGCTTATGTCACTCACAGTAAGTAAACATTTTCCTTGTGGGTGGTACCTATTCAAGACATTTTTTTTCTGAAGCTGCAACATTTTGCAGAGGTGGCTAGCGATTTTAAAGAAAACAAAAGCTTCAGTTTGCGGGATCTAAGTTGAAGGAATAATTTTTCGAAAGAACGGGACTTTCCAAAACTGTACTTATGCGACAAATATGAAGTGTACCTTTGTATGTTTGAGTGTGTCAGAGAGAACATTAGTATGGCAAATAAATGAATGGATGTGGTGGTTGCATGAATGTGGGACGTATTACATAATTTTTATATATAGTAAATATGGAAACGTTTCACCAATTTAATGTCAGCATAGTTCATATACTTCTACGATTCCTTTGTAAGTCGTTGAACCTTTTTTACTTTTTGAAGAGGAGGATATGATATCTTCTGTTGCTACCCACTGTCGTTTGTAGAGGGTTACGCCCTCTCTCCTTATTCACCCCTTCTAAAGATTTAACCCTTCTTCATAACATTGTTCCTGAAAGAAACACTGTGCCTAATTTTGTATGCATTACATGCATATTCCGTTAATTATAATGAATATGCAACAAAGTTTATAATGTGTATTATGGTGCACTTATGCACGTAGATGGCAACTGTAAATGTCGTTCTTGCTAATTAAAAGACAAATTCCAAATGACTAAACAATAGTGTGAAGACAGAAGTGGATGAAGACACGTGGTAAATGGCTCTTTACTATTAGAATCTGCAAGACAAGCCATGCCAAAAAGTAAGTTTTCTTTGTGCCCATCTTGTTGTGGCTGTCCAAAGTCCTATAATTGAGTTTTTTATTAGCAGGTTTTTAGTGTATTTCCCTTTTTTCAGCAATAAAATCAATTAAATTTTTTCATGGTACAGCTGTAAATTCTTCGTTTCCATGTTCAAATGACTAACATTTCATCAATTTTAGCAATTTTAATGTAAAATCTATCATCGCTAAATCTAGTTAATACTTCGTTTCACATAAATGTGAGGATGTTCTTAAGCGCACTGTTATTTTTGTACATGTTTGAAAGAGAGAAACAGAGAACACATCACAAAGTGAGTTTTAGTGGATTCTAGCATGAAATAAATTGCTAATGGAATTTATTTACATCTTTCTTTCTTTCTTCCTTTATCTCTTTACTTGTTTATTTGAAACGATATAAACCAAATATTTGATAAGTAATGCCATAAAACTTGCACGCTCTTGAAATAACTTCGTTTGGAGTTTACTAGCTAGCAGCACCGTAATCTTATTCTTATAATCTAATACTTCTTGAAGAAGTTAATCTGTTTATCAAAGTTAAAAAATGGAATATACATAATCTATTTTAGTAAATTATCAGCATTCATTTTTCTCTTAAATATTTGGAGTGCTGTAATTGGTCATCGAGTTTTCTCTCCTTTTATTTCTTCAGAACCACCGTTTCGAGAAAAAAATCTCCAATATTAAATCAGAATTTGTTAGCAGAACAAGCCGGAGTTTTAGGTTTCTTTTCCAAGGGCAGCTTTTCGTGACTGGCTTCCAACATTCTTCAAATGCCACTTTTTTTTCAATACTGAACTATAAATTTAACTTGTAAATTGTTGCTAATTGTACGCTTGTTTTTGTGATGAAGAACAAGAGAATGATATGAATAATATTGGTGTGAATTTCATTGTGTATTTGCATGGGCATCGTGAAATAAAGAATAATAGTCTGGCGGCATTTTCTGAAAAAAAGGGCTAGAAATTGAGTTAGAGGGTACAACATGTTACAGAGTGCCAACTGATATATTTTGTTTTATGGGTTCCTAGGGATCATAAAAGGGCTTGTTGGCATTTTTTAATTTCTAAAATAACCCCAGGAGCCACCATTTTATAAAATGGCAGCAGTTTTCATAGGCACACTATTTGTAAGCGGAAATATACGTGAAAGTCGTTCAATGCATATCTGGTATATTTTTGTATTTTCTGATGTTGGCTAAGTTAGGATAAATTACATAAAATTCGATGTTGCGCCCCATATATATATTTATTTATTCAATATGGCGGCTAATAATTTTCAAAATGGCGGCCATATTTTTTGCTCTCTAATCTAGCCAAGTTTGGTTCAAACAATATATTTGAAAGGATGCTAAATTCGATAAAGATGTTTAAAATGAAACCAAAAGCAAGTGAAGATAGATATCGGGGTGACAATCAAATTATTGGACATTGATTTTTTTTTTTGAAAACGGAAGTAAAAAAAATGTAAAATAAATACTGCACCACTATCTGTAATACTTTGTCAAAATTTTAAAGGATGAGGGTAGAGAAGAACTAACAACAGCGTTTTTAATAAAAGAAAAAAGGACAATAGAAAACACAAAACAAGAATGGGTTCGTTCTGTTAATGAGCGTGAAAAATTATAGAACAGAATCAGCATCAACACCATCATAATCCACTATGTTGCTTTAGTACGATTGTTTTAGCCTGTGGTGCAGCAACATACTCCATTAATACAAGGTAATCTTTTAGCAAACCATTTGCATTTTGCTGTAGCACATTTGTTACACTTGCATGTCACGAGTTTAGTGCTGTTTGATGGCACCAGGACTTTCGTTCAAAGGACTGGTTTCAATTCACCGTCTGCAATTTCCATCTAATGGTGATCAGCGATGCAATTGCTGTTGGGCAACATCAAATGTCAGTCAGACAAGCGCTTGGTAGAAGAGCGTCGAGATATTTAGTTCCTTTGGTAAAACATGGCTTCTGGCTTCATTATGTTTATCACCGGTGTTGATAGAAGGTATATAGGATACAGAGCATGTGTTTTCCTCATGAGCAGCAGCATTGATAATTGGAATGTACATCTCGCAGTTGTTAAACTATGTTTGGCCGATGTAGAAGACGAATCAAGGAAATCTGTCTATCAAGGAACCTCCTAAGCGTTTTGGTCACTCATTCTATAAGGTACCCAGGCAATGTCTTGTCCAAGTGCCTTATCAGCTTTCTTATTTTCACTATTTGTGAACCAATTTCTGACTTCAGTACTCTAGGTAAATTAATCGGACCTGCCCCATAGGGTGCTTCTATGACTTGTGTAGGAATTTGGAAAGATTTATATCTACCTATAGAGATCCTCCTGTCCTTAACTTTCTTCAACAAATCTACCACCACCTGCGTTGTACCACCAAGAGTCTCATCAATAATATCAATATTATTTGTTGGGGAGTGAACAAATTTGTCTGCTTCAAGATTAGAAGGAATCCGTATATTTCAATTCAGAGAAAGGTATTCACATTCATTTTGTGCTAATGTTGTGTCGATACACAGGACCTGATCGTAACTGATAGTATTTTCTGCTTTATGCATTAGATCAAGAACTGCCTTTGATCTACTAGCTTGGTATATTGACATACCAAAGCCAGTGTAGCAGCGATTTCTGAGAAAAAGTTTTGAAATTGAATCAGTAGCACAACATGTGAGGGATTTAACTGAGTACCTGATTGTAAATGGACTAAGAAATATTTATGTTTCTTTCTTTAGATGGTTTTGACTACATTTTAAACATCTTTATCAAATTTGGTATCCTTTTAAACATGCTGTTTGATACCAACCTTGGCTAGGTCATATGGCCGCCATTTTGAAAATTATTAGCCGTCATATTGAGTATGAGGCTTAGCATCAAATTTTAAATAATTTGTTCTAACTTGGACAACATCAGAACATACAAAAATATATCAAATATGCCTAAATTGGACGATTATTTCCACGTACAAATAGTGTCTATATGAAATCGACCCCATTTTACAAAATGGCTGCTCTCGACGTAATTTTAGAAATTCAAGAATGCCAACAAACCGTTTCATGTCTATAAAGTAAGTTTACGAGATATGTACAGATAGAAAAGTTTCCTCCCCAATTAAGAAGAAACGTGTTTGCCTGCTTCCTTAGAAACGTGTCTTGTAAAGCGTTCTCTAGATTCGGCCGGAGGTTTTGTAAGAAATTTTCGTAACTCCCATGACTGTCTATGTTTCAATGTAACTATATGCAAGTTTCATTACATGTCATGACATATTATAACGTTAAAATGGCCACAGGACAACTACAGAAAGCTATATAAAACATCCACGGAATACAAAAATACATTTCCTTGGTCTTTTGACGAGACAAATAGAACCTGAAGATATTTTATTTGCAGGAGTTAGTCCCCAGAACAAATTTTTAATATTGAGTAAGACTTTGTTCTTTTGGTACTGCGCAAGGGCGACTTTTGTAGTCACAAGTATCTGTTATCTTGGAACTGCGAGATTTGAAGATGGCGACCTTCCTCCTAATCCGCTCGGACGAAGAAATCAACCATAGACCTCTACGTAGCCACATTTCTAATCTAAGATACCTTGATGCAAAAAGAATACAGAAGGTTGATCCGCGTACAAGTGTCCAAGTTTGAACTTGCACCTAGCTTACGAAACTCGACGGGACCACCATCGGTTGGGCTCCTTGTGATCACCATATGTGTTGACAATAGCTCTGCAGCGTAATATATTGTAGAAGGGTACGACGAAGTACAGGAAGTGAAATCCTGTGCTACTCCTCCTTACAGGCTTTCCACAGGCCCCGGAGAGTGGTAACAGGACGAGATGAAGTGCCCTTTTCAGTAGGCCTAACCCACAAAATCCACAGGACTGGCATCACCGGTATATCGTGAAATGTAATAGCCTGAATGCTATGCTATTCCTCTTGCGCCATCTGTTGCAGAAAGTTACGGGTAGAATGAGACGTATGGGCTGAAGCCTTATCCATATTCACAGAGACTTGATTGATGGCATTTCCGTACAAACGAGGCAGGTCGTCTGTATAAATTGGGATAAGGATATGTTGCTGAAGAAGGCAGAGTTGATTTTACAGTTTTTAGGGACCTGACGAATAGTTAACTTGCTTTGATAGTAGTATCCCCCAACAACCACGAATCTCTTCGAGAAAGTTGCTTTGCAAAGACGGATGAACTCAGGATGAGATTTTGCATCGCGTGAAGTGTAAGTTATGGCTCGAATTTTGCCACATTCTGATAAATACACCCATACCACATCTAGCGTTGCCACATACTTCTACTTTCCCCCGGATAAATGGCATTTCTAGAGGCGCCTGCTGTTGGCCTTTCTCTCACACCGATGGGCCGCACTTAGGTAGTGTCCACGACTTTTAAAGATCTTCCAAAAGTCCAATTCTCACGCAGGTTGCGGTTCACAGTTGACTGTGCCATGTGGACTCATGTGGCAATCACACGTTGCGGAGGGGGTTTTCCTGGAGAGTCATTCGATGCAACCTATGAGACACAAGCGGCGTCACTGCAGTGCACGCTCGCTTCCTAGCCCCCTTCGTGGGAGAATGAATCGCTCGTAACTCTTAGTTTTTATGCCAATTAATTATGTTCTTGATAGTCGTCAATCCCAATGCGTATCCATGTTCTTTGCACTGTTTTTGAATTTTAGACATCGAATGTTTGGTGTGCAACTGCGTAGTCCTTCCAAAATCGGTTGATCACACCCTGTATTGGCACAAAAACTCAGTTTTATAATATTCCCGAAACAACCAGTAAAGCTGGTGAAATTGTAATGTGTCAGGTTTGCCCAAAGTTACCTTGTTTAACAGTATATTATTGCAATGGGACAGAGTAAATTCGATTGTACACTGATTTATTTTTCGTAATAGGTGTTTGTTGGAAACTACATTTATTATTATTATTATTATTATTATTATTATTATTATTATTATTATT
>JAGDQP010045749.1:0-15504 GCA_022664845.1 Lepisma saccharinum
TATTCATAGACAGAAAAATAAGAAGATCGTTGAAGGCACCGTGCATTTTTCTTTCTGACAAAACCTGTAATTGCATACGCGATTTACCAGTCAAAGTTTGCAGCACTGATAACACAGACGCTCATGTCTACCAAAAGAATGGATTGATTTCAATCTTCAAAAACAAAAGATGAAGAATGGAGGTTCACTTAACGACAATTGTCTTTTCCACATAATTTGCTTATGATTTCGATCTAAAGGAAGTTTCAAGTACCCCACACATAGAAGTAATATTACCGCAGTATTTCCGTTATAGACCATGTACGAGGGTCAAATCAAAAGTTTCCTGTAATCCTTCCCGGGAGGCTGCAGCATATACAACATCAGTGCCAAGCGAACACCACCCCTTCCAGAACGGTTGAATTTCAAGTTAGGACGTAAATAAAATGAGACGAGATGTCAACTGAAAACGACACAACTATCTAGCAATAGACAATATACATCCTTTGGAGACTTATAGACATTTTTCTGGGCAAGACATTTTCGAGACAGCATCAATTTCGTCTCGTGGGCAACACTAAGTAAAAGTCACTCTCGACTGCCACGCCTGCACCACGTGAACTCACCGCGATGACACTGTGGAATTGGTCGACACACATACAATTTCGTGCACTATTCTATCATCTCAAGAGGTGGTCACATCACAGGCCTTTCCGAACGTGGATTGTCTACTGTGCTCTATCTACAGTGCTTAAACTAGCCTATTCAATATCACACTCTTACGTGATAGAGGGGATTCAAGACTTCCATGGAAGTATGCATATATCTGCGTTACGAAACAATCGTTTAGTAGAAACCATCTTATGACCGCTCTCCAATGCTGCTGCTCCTTTTCTGCGAATAGTTACACACGCTAACTTCCTTAAGATGACACAACTACACCGGAAACCGAAGAGATATGGAAAAACCAAGCGTTAATGACAAGAATTATATTAGCAATTAGCCATTTGAAAACTGGATGATGACAATGGTACAGTCACTGTAGCACAGGACAATACGTGTATGCACTAAAGAAAATAATAATAAAAAAAAAAGTATGAAGTAAACTTCTGATTGTGCAAAGCAAGCAATTGTTTTATCAACTTCACATTGCACAATTTTGAAGAAGGAAAATTTACACCAAATCAGCAGAGCATAAATGGATTGTACATAATATTAAATTACCCTTTACGTACTTGTAAGACTATTTGAAATAAGAAATTGTCTCCAATCAATATCCATTTCTCAATTTCTAACAGAGGTTATTGATAACGAAGAAAACATTAGAGAAATGACAAGCTGTGAACCTTCGCTGGATAAAAGCTTTCCTGCTAAAGCTGACTAATAAATAGGAATCCTGACTTCATTTCTAGATTGCTTTGGAATGGATTCCTTGTATCGGGTAGCACAACAGTATGGAAGAAGTAAAAATATCTCATACAATGAAATGTTCCCTTTGACGGAATGGAATCTAGTACAATATGTGCACTCACACTACCATACCACAAGCTATTACTTAAAGGACAAAAGGAACTTCAAATACCATTGATAAGAAACTATCCTACGAGACAACTAAGAAACACGGTGCGCATATCAACGTTAAACTGATCAAAAAGTGGTAGGGAATCATGTCTGTTGCCGTTCGAAATAAATATAGCACAGCATTAATTTTGCTTTATAAAGTTCATTTAGCAATATAGGAAGATATCATATCACTTTTTGGAACATGTGGGTTACGGTTCATACAGTATGTTCCGATAAAATCAAACTCCGTGGGTCTCACAACTTGTGATGGGTTGGTTCCGGACTTTCGCACCCATGGAAATAGTACCAGAGGATGGTGTGAACAGACTCGGTTTACGTTCAACCATGGTTAAGTCGTTACCTGATACAATCTCCAAACATTAATGTCATATACTTTTATACAGGTAACAAAACTTTTCGTGTAAATGCGTCGATTTTGTTTTGAGTGGAAAGAGTTCCTATGTGAGAATTGTTTTAAAACTAAGTTGAGAGAAGCTAAAAAAATTGGTAAAATCAGAATGGCAGAGGACAGTAAGAAATAATTATAAACTGTGTTTAGTATAATGGAAAGATAAGTGCGTGATATTTTCGTCTTCTTGACGGAAAGAGAATGTTCTATAACCTGGACTGGAGTTATTGGAGCGAATAACAAAGACGCGTAGTATTGATATGTTTGATACATTCTTACCATATCATAGAATCGCAATTCGAATTATTTCGTTCATTTGGTTCTAGTTAATAGTAGTTGGTTAATGTATAGAAGACACGGTAACAGCATGAAATATCTCTCCTTTAATATCGAATGCATTAGGCAAATCCCTCCGTAAACTTCGAAGGAGTATCAATTCGATTCAACAGTATAAAGCATCTCTACTGTGATGTCAGATGGAGACCACGAGGAGTCACACAACGTAGTAAAAGGTCATCTAGCCAATACCCACAATTTACGCATGATAAATTTGCAAGTGAATTTTGGTATAAAGAACTAAGAAGTTTGCACAAAATGTAAAATATATTTTAATGTTGAAAAATATATTTTTTGTGTACAGTACCACACGAAGTGAATAATTACTCCTTAGAAAAGAACTACTGAAACCCAACGTGCACACTGACGTTCGAGGAAGCAACAATAAATGAACAAAATAATCTATCTTCGTATTTTATCGACTCTTCCTTGTCCCTCCCTGCTGTCATCTGACAAATACGTTATTTCCTTAAATTCAGTAGCTTTAATGTCGGTATTCTAGACCTAGAGGATAATAATTCTTCAATGCGTGCCCTTCGTGTAACTAAAAAAGAATCAAACACAATGCTACGGTACAATTCATGTGATAGCGGTATACTTAAAATATTAATCGCAATAAAACGTTAAAGAATTTCAGAAGCCGAGTAGCAGGAGAAAATTATTATGTTCCACCCACGAGAAACACTCAATCCTATGAATTTCATTTACAGCGGAAACTACGTGATTTTTTATAACTTCCTGTAATGAATAACTGCTCGCCGCCAAAAATGGAATCCCATTAAAAAAAACCTCTTGTGGCCGAGCTTTACTGTTTCTCGTGACCTGGCTGACGATTAGCAAAAAGGGGATGCCAACGAACCGCATTTTAATAATATTCTTTCTCTCTTTTCCGTACCTCAAGATGCACTGCTAGCCCATGTCTTTATTATTATATTGCTTCTTGCTTGCAATAGTACGTGTTACTCAAAAAGAGTAACCTTCAGAAGCCCAGAAAGCTATCTGTTTCATACAAAATGATCCTCTAGGCCGGTTCGTGGACGAGGACATCCAGGGAACTGAATTTGTTTATGGCTTTTACGCGTATCTGCCTCGCGCAAGGATAAGGTGGGTTGAGGATGTTGGAAGATAGTCGGCCAGGGCCTAGTTAGTAGGTACCACCCCAGCATTTGCCTAGTGTGACTCCCGGGATTTTCCTGGGGACCAGGAACGCCTGATAAAACAAATGGACATTTGAACAATGGCGATATGTTCTTCATGCAATTGCAGGCCGATGAGCTTAGCAAAATCTGGATTATCGAGAGACGGCAAGGAGGGAAACCTTACGTTAGCGTTCTTACGGTCAGCTCTACAATCGACCGCTGAACTTCTATTCAGCGCTAAGTTGAGGCCAAGTCTGATTTTGGCCAATGAGAGTACGAAAAATGAGAGTTGGCCTCAACTTAGCGCTGACTAGGAGTTTAGCGGTCGATTGTAGAACTGACCCTTAATGAACGTAAAGAGTCTAAAATTTGGAACTCTGCATAAAAGTAAGCATTCCTTATTACTAACGAAAGTAACATTCACCTTTTCCAGTGCGATGGACAGCAAAGGGCTGGGTGAAAACTTAATTCAAGCCTACAACAAAACATGACTGCTGCATCAATAAGGAATGGTACTTGAAGCGTTCTGGGCTTGCACGTCTGGTGCTGGGAACTTGTGCAAAATGAAATCATGAAATAAATTGACCTGAACGTGAAAAGCAACGGTTCCTTAACATGTTGCTCTCCTTACTTAAAAAAGCGATTCGATATAATTCTATCCTCACCATGCAGACCTTCTATCGAGCCGCCGTAGCTCAGTGGCATAGAGCGTTGGCGTAGCATTCGAGAGGTCGTGGGTTTGATATCAGCGGCCGACCATCCTGACTGAGGTTTTTCCTCAGTCACACCAGGCAAATGCCAGGGATGGCACCTTCAACATAGGCCCTGGCCGACACCTTCCCCCTCCCCTATCCCGGCCTGAGCCTTAGGTGCCTAAAGGTCATAAATAACAATTCATATTCAATGATTTTCTTTAAATTCTGTAATGCTCTCATATCGGTAATTGTTAGTATCTTGTTCTTCGCTTTCGACGTACTTGCTATTTCTGGGGTGTACACAAACTTGGTACCACTGCATATAGTCAACGCACTGTATTGGAAATAATGGCTTAAAAACGCCTGAAGTGATGGTAACTTCCTAATCTTTTTACAATCGGACGGCTAATCTTATGCTCAGAGCTAAGTTGAGGCAGTCATATTCTGCGTACCCCGAATGGCCAAAATATGACTTGGCCTCAACTTAGCCCTGACCAGGGGCTTAGCCGTCGATTGTAAAACTGGGGCTACGGAAGGTACGAATAAAGTAATGGCTAAAAGATTTATCTGAGGGTCAATCCAAACATTATTACCTAGTAGGACTAAGATAAAATCGCGATAAAATTCCATTCAGGGTGTTTGCCATCAACAGGATCTAGCTCGCATTTCTCCCTCCGTAACAATAGAACCAGAGTCATATATTAAAAAAGACACCAAAAACCACGAAATAATAATCACGAAACTTCAAAATAACATTATGAACGAAATCCAAGATCTTGCAGTATACAACTAGACAAGACACAACGTAATTTTACAATATACCGTACATACCGCGCAGAAATACTTATTACGTAAAATGAAAAATATTTCATTCGAAAGATTAAAAGTCGGTCAAAAGCAAACCACTATTGTCATTTTATGAGCGCACAGCATCTCTATATGAGCAATACCAAACTTTTCTGAAAACGTGAGAAAACGATAAATGGGTTAATACACTAAGATCAAGGACAATTCCACGGGGAAAACGAAAAGAAAAACAAATGCAAGTTCCGTCACGCAACATATAGAAGTCTTTTTTATTTGGGGGAGGGGGATCATTTCAGCCACACTAACGCTGACTACCAAAGGTTCAAACTGAAGATATTTCCAAAGGAAAAGAAGTTAATATAAAAAATTCCAGTGCCTTAATTCCATCACTGCCATGGACATTAGACAACAGACAGAAATGTGAATTCAAACGCGTCTAAATGTGTTCATTATAGATATACACCATCTTTCAATATCTTTTTCATTTTCATCTGGGAAAATCTGAAAGTGTTAAAAACATTATCTGTATCGAGTTTGAACAGCGGTCTATAGAATAAGGAAACACTTGAAACAAAATGATTTAATTATGGAGAAGTTTTAAGACCCAATCGCACATACACAGAGCAGGGTGACATAAAAGTAAGGTCTTCGTAACCAGGATGTTTTGCTTTTGAAACAGAAAGAGGATACTTTTTCTTTCGTAGTCGCATTTCGTGAATCCTAGAAGCGGAATGATAGCCTGAATCAGCACCAGGGGCAGTATCGTTCACATGTTATGCCCTAACGATAGCCGTACACCACAAAGCATGTTCGAACAAAGCGAAGCAGAGTCTTAATAATAATAGTGCCTTGCAATCGAAAGCTATGCCTGTTCATATGTGATCCGTTTTAATCAAGAAAACTAATTTTTATAATGAATGAGGCAATGGCATTACAATCTTTATGAAAACGAATTCAAAACAAAACGAAATACCAATTTTCTCTTGAATGACTACACAAGTCTCTAGCGGCGTTGGTACACGACGGAGTACAGAAGAAATTTCTCATACAAAGTTGACTCTCTCGACAGATGCAATATTTTTTTCTTCGTTTCCATTGTTTGGGAATAGGACACATGCCATGTGAAGACACACACGTCACACCAATAAAGCTGTAGCTCCCCTACCGTGGGAAGATGATGACGAGGATTACACATATGTGTTTTACCCCTACTCCTGTTCCTCATCCCTCTCAAGTTCAATGCTCGTCAAACACATTTGTTACAAACGCTCCTATTTTTTATTCTAATGCCGTCTCTTACTTAAAAGAAACTTGTCCAGGTCAAGTTCAAGGCAAGTCTAATAAACAGCCTTTTAAAAAATACCGCAAATCCATTCGAACAATGTAAAATAATAAATTAGATCTATTAGTATGTAACACAATATATTGGCCAAGGAAGGTGCATATGTGGCCTAAGCTCCTCACACGTCAAGGATGAAGTCCTTCTTCCAGAGGAGAGCCTTAGTTTGGATACCCGGTGAAGTGAGGGATACCTAGGAAAAGCCCAGTCAGGTTGGTAGACAGCAAAAGCCGAACTTAAAATCTGTGGCCTTAATCAATGAACCACGGGGGCTGAGTACCAAAGCTGATGATATTTGGGATGATAGAATCTCGGTGTGGCAGAGTTTTACCATTAGGAAAACCAGACCCAGCTCAGTTGGTAGAACGTTGGCTTTGCATTGTGAAGGTCCTTGGTTCGAATCCAACGGCTTTCCATCCTGACTTATGTTTATCGTCACATCAGACTAATGCCGGGATAGTACCTTCAAAGCAGATCCTGGGCGATTTCAACATCCTCACAGCTTACCTTTCAAATCCCAACCTGACGCAGAGACGTCTGAAGGTTATAAATGGCTTCAGAAACCACTTTTTTTTTAACTTTTTAAGTAAATACTTTTATTAAACAATTCGTACTAAAAAGTAAAATAATAATTATATATAAGTAAAAAGAAAAGCATGGGACGCGCTAATTGAAGAATTTATCAGTGGATGTATATGAGAGCGCGCCCATGCTTTTCTTTTTAGTCATGCATAAACATTTTCTGTTTTTACTGTTTAGTACAAATTGTTTAAGAAAAGTATATCTTTACTTTTTTTAATTTTTTTTTTACCCCAATTCTAGTGTTCTGCAACCAGGGTTTCAAAAACCCCGGGTATTTAACAAACACCAGCACACCTGGGCCCAGGAGTTTTTTTTGGGGGGGGGGGGTTATAGGTCTTTTTCGAGCTTTAGAAATAAAGTGTACATGTAAGCGTAAATCTGTGTACAGTGACGATGTATCACTACTGTGAAATCGGAAGGTTTGAGTTGGCCTGTTGTGTGTATGTGTATGTGTGTGTGTGTGGGGGGGGGGAAGGTTTATGGTATCCGAACTGGATTCAAGCCGCGACGTGCCGACATTCCGCCATTCACAGGTAAGACTGATGAAAATGAAGGAGAGACCCATTCAAGGTAGTATCACAGATCCGCCTAAGCATGGTTGATTTTCTTTAAAATTTCTTTCCAGGCCTTTAGGCAACTTTGGCTCAGACTGAATGGATGGTGATGGAAGAATTGGTGGAATGAAGAAACGGTGTTCGTCCACCACAAAGCCCATACGCTCGAACCGGGATCGAAGAACCCCACGCACCAGGGGTGAGCGCTTCATCAAGGCCACCGCGGCTCGAGTAGGGTCTGAATTGCCGATCAAGCTTCCCTGGGTCAACTTGGCCATGAGGCTCACCAACCACAACGAACGGTGTAATCATAAGGCAGGTTTTTTTCTTAATAAAAAAAAATCCTTTATTCTGTTGTGTTTTACTGATTCGCTCAGAGCTTCTATTAATAAAAAGTCTATATCATCAATATGGTATCTGTTTGAAAATTTACATTATTAATTTTTGTAAATATTTGTGCTCTAGTAATTTTGCACAGAACTTGATATGAGAAATATGTAGTTTATAATTTTATGATATACTTTTTTCATAATTTCATTTGAAAGTAATTTAATAATAAAAATTGAAAGTAAAGAGCATTAAAGTTCAACATCTATCATCTATTAAGTTGGAAAAGCTAATTCGTTCTAGTCGTTTACGAAATCAACAGCTGAAAGAATGTTATTTAATAGTTTGTATTTTGAGTTCTGACCGAACTCGGAATACATCCTTGTATTTCATTATCACAAAGGTAAAGTGTTGTAGATTTTAAATACCATTATTATTCTAGAGTTAGAATGACAGTTGTGACTGCATTCTAACAATCTAACAATGGTTTTTAATATGCACTTCTGTGACGTGTTCTCATTTCAGGAATCACTTAAAAATAACATTTGATTAAAAAAAACAACTGTTTTAAAGAAGCCAAACCCGAATAAAATCCACTGGGTGTTTTCGGGCTGGGCCCACCTTGACAAACCCCGTCTGCAACCAGTCAAACGTCACAGCGTTGCAGGCTAGTATTTATGGATCCCCGTTCGCTCCCAACTTGGTTGTTTTTTTTTGGGGGGGGAGGCTGCGTCCCCTTATCGTAACAAAACTCCCTACGGTAAACTTCACGAGTTGCTGATCTGCCCCCCTTGGTCAGGTTTGCCCCATTTATTGTAACCGATTCGTGATGGTACGCCTTCGTAAAAAATTTCGTTTGTCTACCTTCAGTGTTTTGCAAAATGGGGTTTGGGGCGGCCATTTTGGATCCAAGAAGGCGACTATTTCAACATTTTAAAATATTTGGCTAAAATACTAGTGATCATGTACCTTCATATTAAATTTCGCATCTCTAGCTCAAACAGTGTGGAAAATAGATTTTTGCGGTCCGAAATTTTGGGTCCAAGATGGCGACTTTTTCGGCATTTTGTAATATTTTTGTAACCTACTTGTGATGTTGTACCTTCATATACGAAATTTCATTTCATTAGCCCCAGCCGTTTAGGCTCTGTATTCTATCAACGATGGGTTTGGCGGCCATTTTTGATCCAAGATGGCGACTTTTTCAAAATGTCACTTTTTTTTGTCACCCGACTTACGTCGCTGTGCAAATTTCCATAACTGTATGATGTCGGGAAATTAGCTAAATTAATGTTGCAAGATTTGATGACACCACGAACTATTGTGAACTAAACAAAAGAATGTAAAAAAAGGTTAACGAAACTTGTTAAGGAACATTTAATTGAAAGCTACCACACTGAAGATAATAATAGCGTTTCGGAAAATGGTTCTCCTGGTTGCGTACAGAACTTTGGTAAGCACATTTCTCGATAAGCAGACCTCCACAACTTTTTGAGACACAACCGTTACCAGCGACCAGGCATGCATCTACAAATTCGTTTTGTGAGGGTTCCACAACCTTTCAGAGACGTCCAAGGTGTCTGAGTATGAAATGTATATTGAATATATATAATTACGCCGAATGTTATATTAATTCTGCATAAAACTGAATTTCGGAAGAGCTCAGACGTATCCCCCTAAATACGTCCCTGGTAGAGACAGAAAAAAGGCACAGACGGTACCCTAAAGTACCAACTAGAAAATACAGTACTAAAAACAGGACAGAGAGACAGACGGCTAAACTATGTTTTAAAAGAAACAGCCACTATCGATAGCACACCAATGATGATCTCTCTGTCAAAGAGCACCATTTATTTACTCTCTAACACACTGACTTCAATTTATTACTGAATTTCTTCCCATAATTTTCTAATCAGCAGGGGAAGAACACTGTTACTTCCCCTTCCAACAGTGTATATTTGACGCGTTTCTCAACCTAGACACTCAATTAATTAGAAACCGATTTGCTTGTACTCGCTTTGGACGCTCCACCAAGTAGAAATTAAGCTTCTTTTCACCCTCCTCACAAACTTCAGATTTCTTTTAGCCATTTCCCATAGCCTCGACACTGACTTTTATGCGTGTTGTGTCGTTAAAAAAAGAAATGCGGGTGAGATAATAAGCATCAGAGTTAATGCATCCCCTCCTCCAAGTTTCTTCCCCCTTTATAGCTGTATGTTCCCTTTAATGTACTCATGAGGGTGGTGGTCCCTCATTGATATTCCACGTCTGCCATGAACCGCTTGTTGGCAATGATACACTTAGAGTTTACGATGACTCGTACTACCATTAATAACCAACTAGTTCTGTCTTACGTTGCCAACTCTTTGACATTTTGTTTGTGTTTCCTTATAGCAGTGCATTACACGTTCGCTCCCCGTGTTCTTTGTGAATTGAACTGACAAGTGCCGTATCACAACTCAACAAAAGAATAAGAACGTCCAACACTGTCCCCTGTCCTCTGATCAAGTCAATAATCCAGCGCACGTAATATTTTTTAAATGTTTTTTGTGCGCTGAACTGACAACTATGCCCTTAGCTCGTCACATTTGTGGGATGA
The DNA here is from genome assembly GCA_022664845.1 of Lepisma saccharinum. Classification (NCBI taxonomy): domain Eukaryota; kingdom Metazoa; phylum Arthropoda; class Insecta; order Zygentoma; family Lepismatidae; genus Lepisma; species Lepisma saccharinum. The sequence continues at coordinate 10,330 of JAGDQP010045749.1, forward strand.
CGTCCTTAGGTGATCACTATTCCACGACAGCGATGAGAAACGGCCATGAGTCCCATGACAACAGCTAAGGTACTATCCCGGCATTCGCTTTGTGAAACACGAAAATCCAGAAAATCTAAGTCAGGGTGGTCGACAGCGCAGATCGAACACGGCAGACTTCTCTCGTGCCGATCCAAAGCCCGCGAGGCTGGATCCCAGCGCCTGTGCAGACGAGATAGAGTGATAGGACGAGTCACTTTAGTTACGACTAACCCAGCACGGACATATTCCAGCAGTATCCTACGAATATTCCCATATGAGCGGATATGCTATGGATATTCCGATGTTGATAATGTGTCTAATCATTATATTGGTAGTTGCGAAGACTTGACCGTCAAGTCTGGTGGGTGAATCCTTTAGGCACCTACGGCCCAGGCCGGAATAGGTCAGGGGGAAAGGAGTCGGCTAGAACCTAAGCTCAAGGTATCAATCAACCTGGCATTTACCTGGTTTAACTAAGAAACAACCCTCAATGGATGGTCGGCCACTGTACCGCATCCAGAATCTCCCGAATGTGAAGTCAATGTTCTACCAACTGAGCTACGGCCGATCAGTCGAGTCTGGCGGGCTCTCTGAAGCCGAGGAAAATCCTCGAATGACCGGCAGTAGGACTCGAACTTGCGTACCCACTCAGAACCGATCCGATATTGATCATTGAATTACCGCTGGATTCAACAAACAAATTAATCGTAAAATACAGTCGATGCAAGCAAGATCTTTCTCACTACTGCGTATGCAATTTACGTAATCTCTATCTCCTTCCATCTATAGTAGAAAACAAGCTTGCTTAATTTCCAAGCAGCACAGCCAGCGGAAATCCCCTGGGACTGTCCGCGGCCATTCTATCAACACTGGTGTGTGCCATATTATTAACGACAGCAAGGGTCGTGCGAGGACAGATCGACAAGACACCCTCCTCTAGTATGGGTGAATTTCCGTACTTCCTCCGCATAATGATGACGCCATGGACCACAGTGATTATGAGAGAAGGGACAGGAAACCCCTTTGACAGGTAGTGCCGGAAATGAGATACACAACCAGTGACCCCAACTCTTCTCTCTTCACTGTCAACTCGATGTTGTCACCACGGAGGAAAACCAATCTAATCCGTATAAGTTCACTCCCTCATTCTCTTCTTTAGATTGTAGTGAGGGAGTGTCGATAGCTCTACACCCCCAATTTTACGACTTTCGTCAGCGAAGGTGACTGTCGCAAGGATTGGACTGCTGAGCTCGCAACTTGAAACCAGCAATTTGGATGATCGGCTGAGAACAAAGCGCTGTTGATATATTTCTTCCAGTCACAGCAAGGACGTTTTAGAATAAAATGTGACGCTATCAGACTCGAAAGAACAGATCAAATCCTTTTTTTTTTTTAAATACAGAAACCAGGATTGGTTTCAAAGCTGGATAAAATGGACGCAATTTAGATTTACAGGCATTTTTGAGTCAATAGTGACGTGAGTTAAATATGAACAAGATTTTCTTTATCTCTCGTTCAATCTTATTATCTTGAAAAAAAAAAAAAATTAATATATTTCTTAAAAACTGCAGCCCCTAAAACCTAGTGCTGACAGTATTTTGTCTTCCATTTCGAACCCGTTTTTGCTTTTCCAGTTCAAAAACTGTATTATTAAAGAAATCTATACTGAAATGGACGCCTACCTCGGCAGCCAATTGGGCTAGGCCGCCTTTTATGAAACTGCGGGTTCGAATCCCGCCTATCGCACGGATGTTTGTGGAGCTCAAACTTCATTGTACTCATGTCATCGTAAGAGGCCGAAGTCCATAGTTACTGAAATGGCACATATAAAATAGAAGTTTACAAATAATTGAAATGAAACTGCAGTTTGAAAGGGGAAAAAATCAGAACCTGAAATAAAGGTTCATGATTTTCATGACCTGTACACACCCTGGTTTCCATTTTCGAGAGGACAAAAAACTTCTTTGTATTCTGCACACTATCCATGACAATGTTTAACCAATAATGGTTCAAAACAAAATAGGAAAAAAACAGCATCTTTTGTGCTACTACTAGAAAAACTAAAGCGAAATACGCTAGGCTTAAACTGAGAACAACAATGAGAATAATCAGAGTACCCGAGCAGATCAGACGGTAGACATTTTGACAGTAAGGTGAGACAAATGGATTAAGAGACTAAGCCGGAAGCTGTTAAGGTGGCTTCAGATACAAAGGCCCGTTTCATATCAAATACAACAGTGTTGCGTGGCTTCTCTCTCCTTCTAACAATAAGACAATGATCCCACAGAAATCCCTAAGTGCACCTCCCCCCCCCCCTCTCTCTCTTCGTCGCTAGGTATACTGTTTCAGTGCCGTCCCAGATCTACATCTTCACACTTTGTTCCTGCCAATCCAGCGGAACATCACGAGATCATGTGACAACATTCGAGAAGCCTAAAGAATGCAGAAAAGGGATTCGTTGTTGCCGATTTTTGTTTGCCAACTGCTGTTTCACTTCAGCAATTACCGTACTAACGATTTCACAGTTTTATTTCATTTTCTTTTATAAATAAGACATAATACTGGCAACATCCTCAATGTTTTGTTGGACATGTAGTGTAACGTAAAACAACCACTGGACAAACATAAAAAATGTCATATTACAGGAAAGCTATTATGCTTCATTTTCTGTAAATATAACTTTTTATCTCGGGTGTAATAAATATTTTCAAATAAAATTCTCTGTTCTCACAATGCTCTTCATGTGTGTTTTTTACATCTCTTTTAGATAATTCATATTTGTATTTTTCAGTTACACAAGTCCCACTGGTTAAAAAAAAAAAAAAAAATGTTGGTTGAGGTCCAGAGACCAAGGTGACCATTTTCAAACACGACTAAATTCTCCATAAGATCCCTTACAAGAGGACCGAGAACGAATTAAACTGGTTAAAATGTAGAGCAGATGCAACTGTATTTACTTTTTTGTTGACTGATACAGTACCAGTAAAGATGAATAAATGACATGTCAAGTTTCGGAAACATTATCACTACGATCTTACATAACAGAAAACTTCCCTCATTTAAATCTAAAATAGAGAACAAAACAAACGAGAGACGTCTTAGCGTGAGAAAATATTAACGACGAAAATAAAACATCTGAGCAGACACTTATGTTGGTATTTTAATGGTTTGCATGCAATGAAAATATGTTTGTAGGTAAAGTGAAGAGAAAAAAGAAACCACAATTTTACAAAAATTACATAGCCAGTTATAACCGTTGCTTTCCGTGTCGCACACGATCACGAAACGGCCAAGTGAGGTATTTTACTCAACTTGCTGATAACACAACATGGACAACTCCTGTCCTTTTTCTTTCATTCTCAAATACAAGGAAACTTCAGACGTCTTCTTTTCATTCAACTGAATATATTTACTTAAATAAAAAAAAAAAAAAAGTTATTTATTCATTACCTGATGAAAAGTCCACCCCTGGGCGGGATAAGTCGCAGGCAAACTGTAAGATAGCAGTGTTACTTCTCGAATCATGGCAAGATTTGAGAATTTTATATAATTTAATTTCTATGGGCTAGATAGACATCTGCAGCCAAAGTCCGTCACATGTCGAAGAGATGACGCCCCTCGTGAACTCTTCTGGAGGCAACGACGAAAAGGGTATCTGCCAGGACTTATAATCTAGGTACCATCGCGACTTTCACCTAGTGGAACTGAGGAAAACCCTGGGAAACCTCAATGAGTACCACACGACAGCGGTCGTAAGCACTAGACTACGGAAGAAGATAAATAATCCGGATAATATAATTTATAATACAATGTAAGGGATGAAGAGAAAGCTTGGGCCTACGTCTATCGTAGGCCTGAGGGATTGTGTCCCTTAGTCAGCATTTGCGAAGCAGATATCGGAAACGTAGCGATCAGGGTTTGTGTTTCTGTTGGGATGCTATGAAGAGAACACAATCCTTGTGTTAGAAAAGATCCGTACTATTTATTCATTTCCTCTAAGTTCACTCGCAATCGCCATTAGGGGTAGAGGCACACTAAAAGCAAAGTTCGCCGAGGCCCAACAATGCTGTACTAAACCCATAATATTCGTGTATGAATTTTATTTGAGGCCTTTCGATATATATTCGTGTATGATTTATTCTACTTCACTCTCCTCAGTTAGTGCGTGCGCAAGCACTTAAATACATGGATTTAATACGGTATCGCTTTGCTCGGCTCCAACTTTGTTCCTTAGTGTGTGGCTACCCTGAGAAATTCTTTACTAACCACCTCCTATATATGTAAGTAAATTTGTTACGTGTACTTGACATCACTCCAAAAGGATATTTACTAATCTGTATTCGTTTTGGAAAATTTAACTTCTCAAAAGATTTCTTGCTAGATTTTCACGTGCAAAATAATTCAGCAGCACAGAACACGAAACATGGTTTGTCTATCTTCTCTTCTTCAGCAGTTCCTCTTGCTTACCTCAGAGAGCAGCGAAGGAGGTTAAAAATTAACGAAACTCGACGTTGTGTGACAACTTGCGATAGTTCTACTGTGGATAGATACTCTTGTTGAGAAAGTTTCTCCAAATCAGGAAACTGAAGAATTACGTACACGACCACAAACAAAGATGAAGTGGAGAATTATTTACAAACCAGACTCTCAAACGTTTTGCAAGTTCAGTCAACTACATTTGCTGTGTAATCTGGTGTTTAAACGGATTTAGTTTAGCACAAAATTACCTGAAGGTTACATTTGGCTTATATCTGTATCTACTACCAGTGTATTATGTCAGGTACATACACTTATCTTTACAGAGTATTTCAACAGCTTTCTAAGAATTTATATAATGTCATCCTTTCGGATAAAGCTAATGCCAGGTGGTGGTTGTATCTTCAATAAGTTAGGACCGCTATCAGGTAACTACGCACAAGACGAAAAAAAAAAAAATGGATTTCGTTAACAACTTTTCCAACCTACTGTTATCAAGCCTGGAGAAAATCAGATAGAAATTTTGAGACGGTGAAAGGAAGGTCAAATCTATTTTTAGTTCCTGGCTTTTAAAAAAAATGGCTCAGCTTTCGGCGCTCTGTGGTTGAGCGAAGCACGCGATATTAATACAAACCTGTTTCTGCGTTCTTCATGACATGTTCCTTCTACACATGATTG
>JAGDQP010045750.1:0-15504 GCA_022664845.1 Lepisma saccharinum
TTTCTATGTAAACATTACATTTTAAAAGTATATGTTTTCAAATTAAAAAGTATATAGAAGGCTGTCGATAAGCATGATATATCGCGTGTTGCGATATCATAAATACGTCAAGTAAGGCGTGGATAGATGGGCAGTGAGAATATTCTCACAGTCAGTGGGAGGGTAAATAATAACAGGGAATATCCCGATTTTTTTTACCTAGTATATAAATTTCCTGCCGGGAATTCATTTGCATTTCTTAGAATTTCTTTCAATGTTTTAGGAATCAAATGACTCATTAACTTATTTTCCTTTATTAAGTTTCTTTCTGCATTTTAAATAATTTCGAGATTCAGAAATGTTAAATGCATCTATAATAACTTTTACAATTCCTTATCAAGAAAATTTCTAAAGTTCCATTTCCATTTGCAACTATTGATTTAAGAATGATACAAAAAACAGTATGTAAATCAACTTTGCTAATTCATACATAGATAATATCCCATAGGAAGATTTTGACCTGCAGCTATGGCTATCTGAGGAAGATTCTCATTCTTCATTCAAAATCCGATTCTTCCTCGGAGAGCGATAAGTGCAGGTCAAATCTGATTCTTAATGTGGTATATCTGAATCTCGATCATCACTTTCACTGGTATACAGTTCAACAGATTCTTCATCAATTTTCGTAGATGTAGTTGGAATCATTTCCACATCTTTACGGGATTTCTCTTCATGTTCTTATCTAAATTTGTATGATTTACTAAGCAGTTTCATGTTATATGCCAGGTAAGTATCTTTTCTTCCCCGTTCGGTAGTTAAACGATTTTGTTTTCAGTGAATCCAGGCAAACGTGCTGAAAGATCTTTCTATTGCTGCAGACGTGCAAGATGCGGAAAGAATGCGCACAGCCACTTTGGATAATTCTGCAGAACCCTATAGCCCTTCCTACCATAATAGCGGACTTATTGTTCCAGCTGTTGCCCAGGAAAAATGTTTACTGCACAATCCCTGTTTTCATCTGTAACTTGCTACAGCCTCCATGACTGGAATTGTATCTAATTGCATGTTCGAAGCAATATCATGAATAAATTCCATGCCATCAATCGTCTGGCCTGGGGATAAATTGTGTCCTTGTGATGATGAATGCAGGAGTGTAGCTGCGAGATGTATTGGCTATAAAGCATGTTCTTTTCTGAGTTTCAATTTGTTAAGTACATCAAATTGATCACAACGATAACGGAAGTTCCCCGGTGATCTTGCTTTCAATTTCACTGAATCTGGAGTAGACAGAATGTGTACATGACTCATTTCATTCTAATTTAAAGATCCAGGTCACAATAAATTTCAAGATTGTAACTAAACTTTCGATTTTACTACAAAATGATGTATCATCAAGTAACATTGTTCTAATTTCCTTAGGCAACGAATTACTGGCTTCTTCTTCAACAGCCAACGTTTGTAGGCTGCATGATTCTTAGAATTCGGAAAATAAATTTAAGAAATGTAAATAATTTTTCTTGAAGGATTTTATACGCCAGGAAAAATTTCCAGAATATTCCCATTTTTTTTTTTTTTTTTTAATTTTTCCTCCCACTGCACAGTGGGCCAGAAGTTAAAATTAACTAGACGAAAATCATTTACTCAACATTATTACTGCTCAAGTGTTCTAGGCCACGCCATAGCCAACGAAGTAACTGTTCCTCATTTCTCCGCAATGAGAACGCCAGTAAGTGCTCAACGTATGATACAGCAACCCACAGAAATTTATTGATTATCGTGCTCTGCAAATGCAGTCAATTACTTGGCTGGCGAATGAGAAACTCGAAAGCTGTGGAATTGCGGTATGTAAGAGATGGCAGAATATTTCTACATGGTAAAGGTATTTTCGGGTATGCATTTGCCTTGTATCCCAAGAGCAATTCTCATTAGAAACTCCACAATAGTTTTGGCAGAGACACAGAAGTACAAAAAGTTCCGCGATTGCCGGTGCATTCAAACTTGCGCTAGTCTGCAGTTTAAATTATTGTCTTTATTGACTTTGCAGCAGTTTTTGCCTTTACGTGCCCCTTTTGTGCTGATAAGTTGTTTTTGTCTTGGGCTGTAGTCAGAAATGACAGCTTCACTAACGCATATGGAAGCATGTCAAGTTGTATGGATACGACCTGTCGGTTTTTCAGAACCCAGTATTGTCCTCGTCCATCATTGGAGGCAAGAGAGAATTGATTCATCGTTACTGAACTGTTCTTTACCAATTGGCATACTATCTAAACACGCACAACAAACGTGATATAAACGTATAAAAAACCACCTGGAAGGACAAGTCAGGAAGTGTTCCCACAAGCACATTTACGTGATGTCCTGAATCACCTTCTGGTCAGTTCTGATCCATTTATAAGTTATATTTCCAAAACGCAGGCAAGGAAAAGGTATTTATTCCCACAGAAAGTGAAGAAGTTTCTAAAGGAGCCAGAAATCCAATTACAGTTGCAGGATTTTGATGAAACAGAAGAAAATGAAGACGACGATGCTGATGATTTTCTTCCTTGTTGTTGCTGCTACTTATTTTGGCTTGTGAGTTTAGTGAGGCTGGACAATGATCATCTTATAATTGTTAAACTTCGATACACTTTGTATTTTGTGCCCATTTTAGTAATACTAACTTCGACGTTTTCATTGTCTTAGCTATTAAGTTCCTAAAATACACAAACATTCATGACCCAGCCACGATTCGTTTTCAGGACCTTGGAGACGCTAGATTGATGCATGAGACCACACGATTACCATAGTCGGCTCTTATAATTGTTGTTTGACTTGGTAACGTATACTCACACTAACGTTACATATTTTGCTGTTTCATTCAAACTAATATTTTCCATCGCTCATCTTTCTGTTTGATTTTTACAAATTCATTCTACCAAGCACGAAACCATGTACTTTACGCATGTAAAGGTATTTAGTCCAACAATAAGAATTTGTCCTTCTAGATTTCATTTCTAGCCCACTGTGCACTGGAAATATGCCCATCACTACGCTTGAGGCCTGGGACGGTAGCACAGCTCGCCCCTCTCCAATTACGCCACCACTGCTGTACCCATACGTTGGCGTGGGGCGAATAAAATACGTTGACTAGTAATACTACAAATACTAATACTACTGCTACAACTACGACTACAATTATTACTACTAATACTACTGTTACTATTACTGCAACTACAACTACAATTAATATTATTATTACTAGGCAGTTCATGTAAGTTCGTACTCTGTACAATGACACCTAAAGTGAAAGGTGTGCGTCTTCAGTACCGGCGTGTAAATATTCTAACGCTAGCGAGTTTTAAAAACTAACGCAGGCGTGTAAACACTTTGTGAAAATTTCCCTTAATGTGAGAGATCTTAAATGAATTATATGAGATCTGATGGGCTGAATATAGTTTCAATGCATGAGTATTAGCAACTATATCATGAAATGCACTCGAAGCTCAGATTTAGTCAAATCTGCATTAAGTACAAAGACTATTTGAAATGTTTCAAGAGGTTATATTTCTCTTTCCACGTATGTGTCGTGTGAATGCTCCCTTAGATGTCTTGAAAGTCTTGCCAAAAGGTGTCTGAATCTGCAATGGGATAGCCATGGACGCCGTAAGTGGGTAACAGCGCCTCAAAGTAGCAAATATAATTTGGCATGGAGGATGAACAGTTGGACATGGCTAATGAAGAGGACGCCCCTGGGAAAATACGGCAGATGTGTGCTATTCAATTTTGTGTTAAACTCTGTAAGTGTGGAAATGTAACATTTGATGTGGTGCAATAAGTATAAGACAGAGATACAATTATCCCATTCTGTTGTGTATCACTGGTGGAAGAACTTCAAATATGGAAACACGAGAGTGATCAACAAGGAGCGTTTTGGTAGGCATCCACTGCGATTAACGATGTCAGCATCGCCAAGGCTGCTGAACTGTTGGAACGTGACAGAACATTCATTACCTTTACGCCAACTTTGGGCTGCACTCAGCTTCTCCTTCGAACGCACTCTCCACATTATGATGGTGGAGCTGAAATACGTCGTATGTGTGCAAGGTGAGTACCCAGGAATCTGACAGAAGAACAGATACATAGGTGTGCAGGAATACAGTTCAAATGTTAAAAATAATTACCATTTTCCTGACGTTACTCGTGGTGTGTGATGAAACCTAGGTGTGTCATTATGTTTCTCTATCCAAACAACAGTGCAGTGTGTGGAAACACTCGAGTTCACCGCCAGCAAATAAGTTCCGTTCATTTCTCTCAGCGGGTAAAGTCATGCTTCTGTTTTTCTTCGATGCGCGTGAGGATGATACTGTAACACTGGGTTCCTTCTGGCCAGACAATGAACGCAACCTATAATGCGATTGTGCTACGAACTTTTGAGGGGAACCATGAGGAAGAAAAGACCGGATTTGCTGCACAAACAATGGTTTCTTCTTCAGCACAATTCCCAGTCTCATGATGCTGCACTTTCATTGGCAGCACCAACTGCACTTGGTGAACCTCCAGTAGAACACACTAGATATATCCGGATGAAGAACCATGTGATTTCTGGGTTAGACATACTGAAAAAATAACTGCGTGGCAACAATTTCTCTTCAAATAATCACGTGAAACACGCCACCGCTGCTTCTGTTCTGAAACGGATGTCACAAAGCCGTCTATCGGATATGTTTAACTCACTCATTCAACGCTGTAAAAAAAATTATTGCATGTGAGGAACGCTTTTTTGAAAAACAAAAGGCTGCACATCCTACCGTGTCTTCTGATTCTTAATAAACAGGTCAGCCTTGTAAACTTTTCAATCAGCTCTTGTACAAGAAAACAATTTTTCAACGTATTTTAGTACAAGAAAACATAAATATGGTTGTGCAATGTACAGATGCTTATCAGAATAATGGAAACACTTGAACGAAAGTGCAACTTACCAGATTAATATGGTGTCGGGCCACCTTTCGCCTTCAGAACAGCCTTGATGCGACGTGGGATGGAGGCATAGAGGTCGTGAATGGTAGCAAGTGGAATATTACACCATTCCTCGTGCAGGGCATCGGCCAGTTCTGTGAGAGAGGATGGAGGTGGAAATCGTCGCCGGAGTCGTGTTTCCAAGATGGACCACAGATGTTCAATTATGTTGAGATCTGGGGATTGGGCGGGCCAGGGGAGGTGTTGAACTTCATCCCGATGTTCCTCAAACCACGCTGCAACAACTCCAGCTGTGTGAATGGGTGCATTATCATCCTGGAATATGGCGTCATTGTCCGGGAACAACATCCGGACCATAGGATGCAAGTGGTCTCCTAAAATTGCGACATAATCGTTGGCAGTGATGCGTCCGCGAAGTGTGACCACAGGACCCAATGAAAACCATGATATTGCGGCCCACAGCATCACCGTGCCGCCGCCATGTTTCACAGTTGGGCGGAGACACTGCAGATCATACGCTTCTTTGGGCGTTCTCCACACATAAACACGGCCCGTGGTTTGGAATAGGGTGAATGGTGACTCATCCGACCATACCACACGTTTCCAGTCGTCAACGGTCCAAGTTGCATGGTCGCGGCACCATTTGCGGCGTGCTAAAGCGTTCTGGTCCCTGATGAGAGGTTTGGCCCGTGCAACACGACCCCGTAAGTTCATGTCATGTAATTCGCGGCGGACTGTGATTGTCGAAACAGGTTGGGGGAGGTGCTGATTGAGTTCCTCCGTCACTTGCGCCGCAGTGGCACGACGGTTCCGCGTGACAATGCGCTTTAATACCCGGCGTGCCCTGTCACTGATGCTTTTCTTCCGCCCACTGTTCCGCTTCCCCGATGTGGTTTTCCCGTGTGTTGTGTAGGCCGTCATCACCTTCGACACTGTCCCTGGCGACACACCTAACACACTAGCCACTGCCGTCACACTCACTCCACATAACCGCGCACCAACAATTTGCCCTCTTTGAAACTCTGAGAGGTCTCCCATTTTACACTACCTCCGTCTGCTGCAGCCACTGCACACTCCTGTTCCACGACGCCTGACGTAGTATGGAGACCGACCTAACCCACCACCACCAGCAGTCCGGCGCTGCGGTCGCCACGACACCACTGCCAACCCATACATCTGACGTGTTGCCAACTATAGGTGTTTCCATTATTCTGATAAGCATCTGTATATCAGTCGCCTATTTAGCGCATTAATGTGTATCACGTAGTAGCCTGTAGCAGGAGTTGTTTTATTCGTCTTAACTAGAGATGTGACGTGAACATAAATCATTACGTAGAATAAGATAAACACGTGTAATAAAAAAGTTGAACAAAAAATCAATATCATACTTCTCATCAACTATCAAAATTCTAGTTTTCAAGCTGTCTGGCTATTGGTGACACTATAATCTCCTCGCTTGTTCGTTGGCGTAGTATTCGGAAGGTTTCCCCAGTTTTTTCTGTCACACCAGGCAAATGCCGGGATGGCACCTTCAACATAAGGCAACACCTTCCAGAATCCTTTCCACTCCCCTGTCCAGGCCTGAGACTTAGATGCCTAAAGGCTATAAATAAAATTAAAATTTAAAATTCCTCGCTTGTCAAATTGACGACCTACACTGTAAAAACGAACACTTCTAGCCCATCTAAAAACGTAGTCCAGTGGTTAATGTCACAAATTTCGAATAGAATGAAAGTGGGACAGCTTCAATCTCACAACCAGACATCCTGACTTTAGGCCTTTCAGAATTTTTCTAAGTATCACCAAACGAATGACGATATCATTCTTCAACTAATGCCCTTGTCGCTACCTTCCAATCCCTGCCCGGAGAAGAGTGAACGCCGAGGAACATTACCTATCAAGCTAAGCAAACTAGTGCCCAAGCTAAAGTTTTGAAAACAGCCAAGATAACGACAGTATGCAGCAGCCTAAAGAGAGGTAATTACTGAAGCGTATATAAACCATAATTTGATTAAAAGCTTTATGGAATTTACTCAAAGCTATGGAAAATATTCTTCTAACCTACCAAATTATAATGCAGCTTTCCAGTAAGAGAAGGAAACCTAGAAAAAAAACGTACTAATATTCCTCGAGATTGCTCATGTGAGCAGTTTCTTTCGCTAGCTTGAAACTGTAAGAGAAAAGAACTATTTCTTTTGTTGCATTGTGGCTTATGTGTCTAAATATGCTCCTTATATCCGCATCATTTCATGCAGTAACTCCTTCTGTCTGTCTCTTCCACCAGTGGAAGGACTTTTAAAAACGAGCTCACAAGATTCTTCTCCCTCTTTCTCTAGTATAAGAGAAAAAATGCAGGGATGATGCCCAAATATCATAACGTGCCTGGCGTTGGGCCAGCTGTGATGTTATATATCCGGGATCAATCCAGCTACCATTGCATACAACATCAACAACGAAATATTGTGCTTTCGGCTCATATAACGTATAAAAGGGAAAGAAACGGAAAGATATGTATTTTCCAGACATGGTGAAGAATAGAAATTTGCCTCCCTCTTCTTGGTTCTATTTTTCCTATCTTTCGTGTGCAGCATTCATAGTGTTGCCAGGTCAATAATAAAATATTTTCCGTATTCCTAGTCGCCATGTTTTTCCTCCTGACCAAACAAGTAGAGAAGTGGTAAAAATGTTTATGTGTGCTATAGATTCAATTTGTCTAAAGGTATCGGTTCTTTTCTCTTTTCGTCTAGCGAATGTTTTGCCGGATGAATTTCAAATTTAATTTCAAACAGAAGGATAGCACTAGCTTATAGTAAAAGTATTCGTAATACCTGTGTAGCATAACAAGTGTTTCAAATTTGCATCTAACATTTGATAAAGAAACTGTATTGTGTGTGGAATACAAGACTAGTCGAAAAATGGTTCACTGTACTTAAGCGATAGTAAATAATAACAATCTTACTAATAATTGTTAAATTGAATCAATTTTTTGTTCCTCGAGTATTCAAAAATCTGAATTCAAAAAAGAGAAAAGGAAATGTTGATTTCTGTGAGGAGTTCTAATGATGTTAGTTAGAAGTGAAAGGGTTAAACAAGACGGTTACAAAATTTATGGAAAGATTTGGAGGACCTTTCATTGAACTTTGGATATTTAAGATCATAAAATTAAATTATAATTCATTGAATGTCTATTTTAAATAGTGTATTTAACAAGTTGTCTTCTAAACTCTTTTGGATGTGGACACAGGTTTTTAGTTCATATTCTAATGTTTCTGTTAGTGTCATCCAACGACGGTACTTCTTCGAATTGATTTTCGTTAACAAGTTGAGGCTCCTTAGGGTTGTACTTATTTATTCTAAATCTTTCTTCACAACAGTGAAAATAACCGTATCTTTTGTTGATCAATTCTACCTTACTTACTTACTGATTTAACCAGTGCTCGAGAACCCTACTAGAAGTTACTAATATTTCTATGTAAAGGTATAGGCTATTCGGCGAAGGATTTAGGTTTTCAATTCGGATTTCGAATTTTGCATCACAAAAATTTTTGACCAATCGTTGGAAGCATGGTGGGTAGCTTTTCTTATATTACTTACATACCAAGATGTATTGCAAGTATTTATATTTAACCATAAATAACGAATAACAAATAAATAAGTAAAATTACAAATACGATTTTGAACTACTAGACAAATGAATTTAAATCACTTCATGCTCATAAATGTATAGTAATTGTCCGATTATCTCACTTTTGTCTTTAAGATTGTTAAAGACACGTTCTGCCATCTTTGAACGTTAAGTTGAGTATTTTAAAAATAAAAAAAAACAAATATAAATCAGCAAACTTCTTTCATATGCACGAAATAATTCAATTAAATGTCTGGTGTTATCGTAATCACTTTTAGTTCTTGGATCTATCTTAGCGCAAATAATGAGCACCGTCTAAACTTGTTTGATAATAATTATTTGCATTACGAAAAGCAATGTTCTCTGTCTAGGAGAAGAAAATATTATGCTTTAGAGTTTTACCCATATTTTCTTCCTCTATACCCTTTATACTACACATAATTTGTATCGGGGGATTTTTGTACCTTGAGCATAGTGTTCCATGCAACAGTCTTGTATTTCTCACCTCCTATGCTATATAGCAGCTACTCCGTACACTACGTTGTGTGTCTAGCTTCCCAGGTCTTGTGGTCTTCTTGTATTCAGGTGGTTGTGTTGAGTTAATTGAAAAACAAAATCATTTTTTATTGTTAAAAGTTGTTCAGATTTATTTATTATTTTATAGCGTGTCGTTACCGTCGCAGTTTTCTGTCATATATGTAATAGTAACCGTATATAAGAGAATTAAATAGGTTTTCTACGACACAAATTTCCATTCTACATGTAACATGTTCAGTGTGACAGCATGTTAGTGATTCCGTACAACCTCTTGTACGTACCATAAAACAGACACACATCTTGTACCTTGGAACATGCATCTTCAACAACTGAAGAAAAGTAAGGAGCACAGGGTACCAAATACATAACCAGCAAATTAACACACATCTGGGCGTTTATTAGGCCTATTCATGATTACTTACGTGCTTAAAATTATTTTTTTATCATGGCTTCAATTATTTTGTAAGTTCTTTCGTAATGATATGAAAATACTTGTTTCATAAAGTATCACACACTTTTACACTTCACATGCAGAAGACTTAAATTAATAACATATTTCCCGAAATACTTATTTGTGAGTTATTTTATTGATTCACGTGCATGTTTCGAGGTAAAAGAGGCTGTGTTTCAAGGTACATGAGCCTTTCTACCATGGAACATATAGCTGGATTTTTTTAAGGAATAAAAAACACTGTAAAAGAAAGAAAGCAGAAACCAAATACTGATGCAATTTCGCTACGCTGTAGCTTCATACGAAATTAACAGATGTGTCACTATCTCATGGTGATTTTCTGATTCCTGTTCCCCAAAGGCTCAGTTACAAATTCTCTTAAATGCCTTTCCGTTTATTGTTAATACGCTCTCCTGTGAACTTTTTCATCATCATGTGTGAGCATATACGTAAAGTGTTCGTTAACGTGTCAGTCAAGATCAAACGGCTTAATCACGCAAACATCAGTGCAAAGAAACTATACCAAGAATATTAAAAAAATCTAAGTAGAAAAAGTTTTAAAGCGTCTTGAAAATCGCGAAAAAAACAACCTGTTTCATCCTGTAAAAGATTTCAGCATATTCACTGGGAGCCAGTTTTGGTTCCTTCATGGAAAAATTTGAATTGCATCAGAGATCACTTCAGAACTGCTTGACTGAATGTATACGGTTCTTTTTTAAGCTCCGCTAAATGTTGGATCTAACCCAATATTATTCATGCTCTTGTCTCGGCATCCTCTGATGTAACTCATCGTCCGTTACATCATGTTACAAGGACTTTGGGTACACGACATTCCTCGCTGTTAAGTACTAACCTCGTAGCGAATTGTAAATTTGGATATTTAGCAATTTCAGTACGTACGTATTTCCTTTTAATTCCTAGTTTAAGCAGTACCACATATAGGCTGCATGTTGCAATACATGAGTATATTAAAACACAAAAACTATGGATTAAAGATAAATTCTGATTGGAGGATTCAGATAGCACAAATACACACACACTTACATACCAGAAGTGCATACCGTTTGTTTATATGTGCCACAGTTGTTAATTTTGAAGTCAGATCTTCCTGTCACTTTTCAACCTAATCTCTTCCTACTATTATATACTGTTGCTACTTTTCACCAAGCTATCAAAAGTTGTCTGATAAGTCCTTTTCGGAGGTTTGATTTACACGCCAAAAAGGGACTTTCCAGGGCACTTGTAGACGCAAAATGTCATCCTGCAATGTATCCATTAGGTTTGAAGCAAGACAGAAGTTACTGGGGCAAGAGTACGTGAAGATTGTGAGTGAGGTAGCACTTAGATGTTCTTATCCTGTTAAAATTCTTCTCTCCTGCAACCAGTTGTCGAGAATCTGAACATGAATTGACCTCTGATAAAGCGTTCTGTTGAAACTCTTTTTGACAGAACCATTATAGTATCCTGAACTGATTATGAACATCGATGGCTTTTTACCACTCGTAAATAAAATCTTTACCATAGCACAGTACTCCTCCATAGTGTAATCCATAATTTCAGAGCAGTGCCAAAAGCAAATTTTCTTCTCTTGTGAACCTAAGACAAAGGTTAAAATTAAAAGATTGAAAGTTTATAAAGTTATAACTTAAAACCTAAAATTCATTCTTAGATATCTTCAGACTAAGCACAAAACAACGGTCAATGAAGGTTTCCCCATTATGTAAGAAATTACAATGTAATAAATTACCTTGAATCTTTACTAAGTATCATAAATAAAGCTCCAGTAAAGATACGAACTTAAATATGTATAAGTAGCTATAGTACACTAGATATAGTTATAAGTATCTATAAACGAAGATCTTTCTTTGTACTGTTTAATATTACAACGAGAAACAAATTCACTGCAACTCTTTGAAATTTAGTACTTAAAAAAACATTGATGGACACAAGTAGCATCTACAACCTAAGCTTAACTGAAGCTTACTTTAATTCAATTAGAATAGAGAAGAAAATTACAGATTATCTCTTAATTTCTTGGCAAAATGCGACATTACATTAAAGTAAACATAACTGACATCTGCCTCATCAATTCGAAAACAAGTACTTCTGTTATTGGTAGATTATTCCCGCTTAATCAACTCCAAAATGCCATCGGGACGGGCTGAAGCCATAGTACTGTTACCGCCCATTAATGATTCCGCAATACCCCCCTGTGGGAGATCCCCCCAAAAAAATCCTCGAGAACACCCCTAACTTTAAAATTTTGAGGGTCAAAAATCAATAGAAACCGTACAAAACTCTACTTACTGTCGGAATTCCTGCCGTCTATTAAATTCATTTTATTTTATCGAAAATACGAAATGCAAGTGTAAACTAAAACAGACTAGTTTTACCCTGTCCATGCATACTTGAATTCATAATGAAATGGACCACCCACCCAATCCGGTCGAACACTACTACATCTTTAAAATTACACTTTCTGAAAACAAGTACCTCAGGAATGAAACATTTTATTTTCAATAAAAATACTACATTCTGGCATCCCTATCACAAGTTTTCTTTCATAATTCTACAATAAGTACATACAGTTTTTTGTTTGAATATGTGATATGCATATGTGTGTGTTCCTACTTATTTTTTGTGTATGAAGGGAGAGAGATACTTAAAAAAAAGTATAAAAGATACGTATAACAAAAGTACCAATATAGATGAACCCAATAGCTTAACTGGACCATGCGGAAGATTCCAGTCCTTTGCCATCTATAGTCAATTGCCTGCAGTTCCCCAATTGTTATGACGAAAGAAGGAAAGGAAGAAAAGAAAAGAATTGTGAAATATATTTTTTATTCTCTTTTCTACATTCTAACTATGTGATCAGTACGTTCTTTCCTATGCAAATCACTTTGACCCCGTTTCTTTTTCCCCGTTTCCCGGTAAAAGTTCGGGAGGTTTCCTCTTCCTGTGTCCTCTAAGGAAGAACCTTGGAAGATAGCAGCAAGTTTTCAAAAAGTTTGAGAAGGATTCCTCTTCTCTCATCTTTACGTCTAGTTTTCGTTCTCTTCTACCTTTCCTTTGTGATTTCGATATTCATTTATTCTAAGAAAGAGAGAAGAAGAGAAGCTAGTTCTATGTCTGTCTGTATGCAAGTTTACTATTGTGTCAAAGATCAATATTTTTAAAAAGAAAATTCCACTAAAATTGTTTTAAGATGCAAATACTTTTTTTTTTATTCTTTTAAGAAAAGCATGTCATAGCTAAAGTTTAGAAACGTAATTAAATTGTTCAATAAAAATAGGTTCTTTTATATAATCTTTTGAGTTGTCATAATATAAGGAAGAAAACATGTTCACACATGATCAGTAATAGAAATTTATGGCTTTGTTTGCTTCGTGCTATGGATTGAAATGTGAGTCATCGTGAATAGTAATAGCATAAGTCAGCCTGGTAGTAATGTGACTGTCTCCCAAATTGCTGTTCTAATTTTTCGTACTACGAATAAGTAAAAATATTATTTTATTTGAGAAAATGGAAAAGTATTATATAAAACACCAAACCTAGAGTAATTATATTATGGTTTTAAGTCCCTTCATAGCGAAGCAATAGCTAAAGGGATCTTATAATTTCGCTCAGTCCGTCCGTCCGTGTTCAACCATTAACTACAAGATGTAGAGAGGTGCTTGTAGTGTTGTGAAAGGTATTAACTACACGCTGAAACAGTATTGATGGCTGCAATGGATCAGTGTTGCCAAATGATTATTTCTAAATTCATTTTTTTAAATCAATTACTTCAATTACGTTAGGCCTATCTGTACCAAGATTGGTACCAGTATAAACATTATTGGATACAATAAAAAATACTGTGGGTGTCTACGTCCCCAACCTGCTCCTTGTCAGTGTTGCCATCTCGTATAGAGAAAATATATCTCATGAACCTCAATATGTAGAGAAATGGCTGGGGTTACACTGGAAAAGTCTTGGCTAGACTAACTCAGAACCGCCGGAACATTATTAATTGATTCCATTCGTCAGTGTTGCCAACCGATTGTTTTTAAATACTTTCTTAAATTTCTTCAATTTTGGTAGACATATTTGTACTAAATCTGGCATAAACATTATGTGAGTGTCTTCCGGCTGAAGCACCTCCTCACATGTCAGTGTTGGCAGCCTATTTTCTACGAAACATATTTTAAATTATTTCCATTACGTTAGGTGTGGCAACACCAAACTTAGCACAAACATTTTTCGACAATAGAAAAGTTTAATGGGTCCTCCCGTCTCTAAGCATTCCATTGTTAGTGTTGTCAACCTATTTCATAGCAATGAATGCATGTGTGCCTTAAATACTTTCAAGGGACCGGAGCCTTTACAATGGTTAATGGAATCGCAGCGCTAACTTGTTGATTTCAAACCCACGGAGATTATATTTTCTATATATAAACCAAGATTACGACTTCCTAGTCTTTTTTTCTTTCTTCGAAATCCAGTTGAAGAAATATTTCAAACAAAAACTTCAATTTGAACAAAATCGAAACAAATTGCATTAAATTAAATTTGGGAAATACGTCAATGTCAAATCTTTTTCAAAACATTTCTGTACAAGTTGATGGTTAGATCAACGAAACGATCAAAACGTATGTGTAAATTCCAAATAACGAGAGACTCTATTCAATTTTGAAGTATACAGATGATGAAGTTAAAGATTTTAAACAAATAACCATAAGTGGTGTTTTGCCTGAAGAGGTCTATGAACTGAAGGATTCTGGAATAGATGAACCAATAGTGGTTTCGTATTGTCCTTCATGACGTTTTAAGTAAACTTTCGTAAACTTTATTTTATATGGGCCAGTCTAGTAACTTTTGACTTCGAAACGTCACAATTCGCCCATTTACAGCCAGTTAAAATCCACACCCATACCCCTGCCGTTACTCGAAACCAGGACCTTCGAGCCATTGGCCTAACACCTCAGTCCGCATGGCTATCCGGCCGGCTATGACGTTTTAAGAATGGAACTTATAGTTTGGTGAATCTCGAACAGTTATATGTAATTTCTTCTTGTCACCATGAATTGAAACTAGAAACGTATGATCACGATATTTAGAGCAAAGCACTTGTACTATTTAAAATATAGGAGTTTTTATTTTAAAAAAATGAAAATCAGGTTGTAACATTTTGCTCTTAAAGTTACATGAATGTTCAAGAAGGTAAAATAAAACAAAACTCTTTTGGGAAGTGTCATAATGGTAATGTAGTCGTTTCGTTAAATTCTGATTATTTGAATTTCTATAATATCTGAAGCTATTAATTGTATGTTTTAGAAAAAATGAAATGGCTTTTATTCAGTTTATTTGGTTAATTTAAATGTCCATAATGAAACCCACAAATACTTTGTTACTCACTTAATGGTTAATTATTTTGAGAGTGGGGGCAAATTCTGGGGACATCATCAATTAAATTGGCAGCTTGTGGTTCATTTTCTTATTAATTATAGTAACTGCATCAATAAATCTCTGAAGAGAAAATTATTTAATAGTCTAATCTTTCTAAATTAAGTGAACAGATCATACTTCAACAGTCATTATTTTTTGGTTAATTTAATTTTAATATTGTTGTTATACCAAATGAAATATCAAACCACAGAAAATACTGAAACAACAATAGTTAATTATGTTTCTTTGACACAATGTTTGTGAGCGGGTATGTTACATGTGTGTGTGTGTTTGTGTGTGTTCATTTCTGTAATGTGTTTGAGCGTGTCGTCAGCAAACACGGTTTCATAATTTTACAACCATATCACATGGCAAGAAATGAAGGTGAAAACAACGTTGAAACAATAAACTGAAACACTAATGAGTCCGTCACGAATGTAATAACCATAAAATTGTGCTTGTTAGAAGGTTTGTAATACCTTTATATTTGTTTGGATGGACCTAAATGGTCATAGAAACAAAAGAGGGG